>CAIGRN010149034.1:0-37683 GCA_903798345.1 Fraxinus anomala
ATGTTGTGATATAGGTTGATGAAATTGAAGAAAATAAGTAAGAGTTGGCAAAATTGGAGAAAATAGTTAAATTGTAAGAGATTCAAAGTTCGGGGACTAAAGTGCAACTACTCAAAAGTTGTGTCGGATCTCAAAATGAAGATTCGAGAGTGCTTGAGTTAATTGGATGAAGAAAGAAGTCAAAGTGATTTAATATAGTCAAAGTATGATCACATATCATTTTCCAACTGAAAAAGTTAAGCTACAGATTTATAGTCTCATATTGAGACTCATTTTTGACATAGCAAACATTTGAATTGTAAAATGATATTTGAAGCAAAGTTGTAGCCCTTTGAGTTATCTTTTCAAAAAATCTTGAATCACCTCGATCGGATATCAGGAGAAAACGTTATGATAAAATACTGAAAGATGCACAATGTAGTTTTTCTATCCGAAGATGGGCGCCGCGGCGCTGGGTTTTGGGCGCCGCTGCGCCCGTACTACTGAAGACGGGCCCCACGGCGCCGCCTGTGCGAGAAATAGGTTTTTAATTTTTTTGGACTCTTTTCTTGGCCATCACGGCTCCAACTCTTCGAACACTACAAAATACTATAAATACAACCTTTAAAACCTAATTCTAGGGAGAGATCGGTTCAAAAGGCAAGGGGGAATTCAACGTAATTCTTCAAGAAGGTAAGAAAGAAAAAATCAAGAGATCCAAGAACAAGAGAAAAAATTGAAGATCTACATCCTAGTTTTTCTATTCTCCTCCCTATGTCTTTTTATATGAATTTTAGTATTTTCATAAATTACGTAATGAGCTAAATTCATTATCTAGAGTTTGATTGTAACCAAAAACTTGAGATTAGTATTTTCATAAATTACATCATAAGCTAAATTCATTATCTAGGGTTTGATTGTAGCCAAAAACTTAAGAATATGGATTGATTAATTTTAGTTATTTCTATTAGATTTTCCGTATGTGTTTATTTGTGCTATGATTTTATTGCTTTCAATTAATTGGCCACTAATTGAATGATTTGATGCTAGTCAATTCCGGCACTCGAGAGGGGAGTTTAGGCGTGATCATAAGAATAACACAACCTATGAAATTATAAGTTTAGAGAGAAAATATAATTCATTTGAAGCATGTTCCATTTAAGAAATAACCTAGGAAATTATAGGTTTCGAGGGAAAGTATAATTCATTTGAAGCATGTTTCATTTAAGAACCACACACTTGATAAATTCTATATTTTAATTCGGAATAAAAATATTGGAATATAAATATATGAATAGTTTTTACTTGGCACTCGAGAGAGGGAGTGAAATTACGTTACTGTTCTTGCTTATAAACTTTGGAAAATTGATTAGAAATATAATTGAGAATCATATTTGATAGTTAGGTGAAATCATAACCCTAAGCTTCCTCACTTGATTATTCTTCTAGTTTGCATTTATTTGTAGAATTCGTCACCGTATTAGTTAAAAAATATTGATTATAAAATTCATTTATCTAGATAAAATAGAAATTATATAATTATACTATTTAGTAGAAATTTGAATTACAATCCCTGTGGGTTCGATACTATAATTTCATTATTATATTACAAAACTTGACATCGTACACTTGCGGTATAAATCACGTTATAGAAAACGTGTGACAGCATACCACAACCCCACCTGCACCTAGAATTGCTACATAATTCCTCTTCCAGAAGGCCTCAATGTGCAACCCCGTAGCCTCCATATATCGCAAAAATGCGTTCTTAATCGTCCTCACAGGGTTTTGAACCAATTTTTTGCAAAATTCTTGGAACCCACTCATAACCCTTGAAAGTAATGTACATGAACCCAAGAAAATTTCTATTCGACAATAATTTGGCATTTGGGTCTAATTTTTTGAAAATTCTGGGAGCATTGGGCGATGATGACAAATAGGTTTTTCGAGAATTTGATATCCATGTCAAAAGAGTGCTACTTTGATGGGATTTAGAGTTGTTTGATAGGAAATTGGAAATGCCACTGCCAGTGCGAGCTGCATCTGTGAAGAATTTGGACGAAACATGATGAAAACATCTAAAAATAATTCTTGACATCGTGTCCACACAGCACGTGCATCGTGTACGTACTGCGCGGACAAGACAGGCACCGTGTCCGCCCACTTATCTTCGCGCTATGCGGAGAAAGCAAGAGCAGATGCGCCACGAAAAAGAAAAATTAATTTACTAAATAAATCTTCAAAATACAAATTCTTTTGTAGCGGCAGCCCTATTTTGCCTAATAGAACGATGATTTTATTGTTTTCCCATAACCTTATTCTTTAGTAGCACTATTACGGGAATCACTTTTGTTTTTTTTTTCCTCTGCTATTAAGATGTTTCAATTCATCATATTAGCTTTTGTCTGCTCATGAATTAAACAATAGTTCGTAAGATTGTTCTATTCGATAATCTCCGAGCTCTCTCTACAAGAATACAAAATTCGTTGAATATCTATGGATGAAGTTAATTGCGTGCGAAAATGGAAGATGATATGGGTTGCGTGAAGAGGAAGAGATGCGAGAAAATTTTAGAAAAAAAATGCATTAATGTCGATGATAGGAATAAGCGACACGTGTCATGTGAACAGTCATTTTCTTTTGGCTCTTTTATATTGTAGTGAAATATTTATTAAAAAAAACGAAATAAAGAGAAAAACTAAGCATGCATTTAGCTTGTGTTTGACACCCATTAGTTTTTTTTAAAAAAAAAATCTCTTTCTTAATTATAATCACACATTTTTTCAAATAAAATAATATTACACACAAATTTAAAATTTTTCATTACTTTTCAACCACACATTCTTCCATCAATCACTATTTCAAAATTTATAACACACCCAAAATGGGTGCCAAATACATTCTTAATTTAATAATGCCATCAAGTTCTCGTGGTGTTAGAGCACTAATCACTATACAATGTGTCATATGATGTGATGTGAAATTAATGTTTTGAAAATTGATTTGGTCAATGGTCAAAGTGTCGAATTAGGAATTAAGATTTACTCGATGGTTTTTTATTTTATTTTTAGAAAAAGTTAAATAAATTTACAAATAATCAAAAGATTGGTTTCTTGGTGATTTTCATAAATTTAAATTGGTGAAATTGGAAATAGTTCAACGATTTTCATAAAATAAGGCAGGAACGAATAATTGGACGATTTTTCAAAAGATAAGTTTTTCAGCTTAACTGGCCCAACTTTGGACCCGATTCTCGATTTCATCAGTCGAACCAATCAAGTCGATTCTAATTATGTTAATAAAGTCGATCAAATGTACGAACGCATGACTCATTTTATTGATTTTATTCATATCTCTGATGAAAATAAATAACATTTTCACAAACAAATTTATCATTTAGTATACATATATTGGATATTGCCACCTAAACCGTATTAAACACCAGTGGCTACCACTATCAACTTAGGGTATCTTTACTTGAACCATGCTAGAGTTAAACACCAGTGGCCCTCCTCAACTCTCCTCATATATCGGTGGAAAAACCTCGGAAGGAGGTCCTTAACCTTCACGCATTCATATAAATAGTCCCCAAATTTTCTATTTCACATCACAGCCCTAAACTTCATATTTGGGAATACATTGGTGCGCTAAATTCAGGTCTCTGATTTTTTGTTTATGTATTATTCCTTATGGCTTTTGATTACATTCTTCCCATTGATAAAAACTTTTGTGTGCTTAGTGTTGATTGCTTAATTGACGGCTGGAAATATACGCTTTCAACGTATGCGAGCACAGGAATTCTAAATAGAAATGAAAAAAATAATATGATAATTTACTGTATTTGATGCCTTCTGTTTCTAATTTTGGGTATTCTTGGTGTGCTACCAGATTTATTGTTCGGATTCCTAACTAGTTTTAATTAGTGAATGAATCAAATATGGTTATTATTGTTCTTCTTAATTTTGAAGTTGGGCACTGAGAATGAAATTTCGGGGTCTATTTTCCGGGAACTGAGATGGGAATTGACAAGTTCTCTGAATCAAAACCGAGGGCATAGTTTGCCAAATTTTGATGATAATCAAACATTTTGGCAGTTATACTATTTAGGAGTTTCAATAGTCGCTGGTTGCACTTTATGCCATGATTCCATTGTTAAATAAACACGGGTAATTAGATACATGAGTATATAAAACCTGAATAAATGTATTCTTAATAATTCTGTTTGGCCGTAGAACAGGTCCTTGGATTACTGCACTACCGTATTGTCATGATTTATGAATTTGTATATTTCAGCTTTAAGATTTGTTCAGCAAGTGATAATGATTTGATTAACCATAAGAGAGCAAATGATGGTTAGGCGTTCAAATTTTAAACTTTTACTGTCTGGAAAATATCTCCATTAGGGGTTTTATTAACTTTAGCAATGGCTCTTGGTATATAACAGATTAACAGTGGTATGATGAGCTTATTTGTCATCAGTTCGTTAATTGTATTCTGATACTACAATTTTGTGTTCTCATGTGCGCGGCTTTTAATGATTGTTAGTTAGGGGAATTCTTCCGTCGCTCATGGACTCTTCAAGTGAAGAGTATGCTGCATTTCGAGAGAAGGTGAAAAGGACGATATATGTTGACAACATGTCGCCAATGGTTACCGAAATAGTCGTTAAAGCTTCTTTCAATCAGTTTGGTAATGTGACCAGTGTTCAGTTCATTCCTACCTATCTTGAACCGAAAACCATGGCACGAGCTGCTTTAGTCGAGATGGAAAACTCAAAGCAGGCCCGAGACATAATTGCTGATATGGAAACTCACCCACTCATGATATTGGGAATGCCAAGGCCTGTCAGGGCACGTCCGGCTGAAATTGAGATGTTTGATGATCGACCCAGAAAACCTGGAAGGAGAATACAATGCCGTTGGTTGGAGCCTAAAGATCCCGATTTTGAGGTAGCCCAAAAAATTAAGCGAGCTGTGAACAGACATGCTGCAGAAGCTTCTTTCTTGCTTGAGGTAAATTCAATCATCCTTAGCTCATGTTTGACAAAGTTTATAAGCTGGTTAAACTTTATTTTTATCTGCATTTTTTGTAAGACCCACAACTTTTATCCTGATAAAATTGGAACGATATGGAGAAGTTTAGCATGGCCCTTGCGCAAGGATGACAAGCACAAATCGAGAAATGGTCCAATTTTTTTTTTTTTTTTTAAGCTTCTACAAACATGAGCTTAATGTGTCATTTTTACCCCCTTTTTTTTTTCTGTCTTGTTCAAATATTGCTGGTCATAACATGTTATATTGTGTTTATGTAGCAACAACTGGCGGAGGAAGCAAAACTTGGAAACCAACAGGTTGAAACCTTAAAGGCGAACTATAAGAAGTATAAACTGATAGATGGCCTCAATGAAGATGGCGCTGTTAAAAGGTTGGCGGAGTTTTATAAGATGCCTGTTTCAGACCCTTGATCGATTTTCCTGATGGGTTAATTAGCTAGACTGTAGAAACGTTAATTGGTCAGTCAGTACAAAACTTCGTGTTTCTTTCCCTTTTCTCCCATTACTGTGTCGTACTTTAGAGAAGGTTGCTGTAAAGTTTACTTTTACCTGTTATGAATCTTTAGCATTTGAATGCTATATCATGAATGGGCGTATTATGTTCATCGCATGTCTTGGTTAATGGTTTTGTGCTTCAAATTCGTAAGTTTCGTCTAATTTCTTCTTCAAGCTGGTTGTTCAAAAATGCTAAGATGGAGAGGAATAACAGTATCAGAGAAACATCTTCTCCAGTCCACAACATTTCATAACAAGTAATTACAAACTTTGAAAACCAATACTGAAAATGCTCGAATCAATAAGGTTAGTCTAACATAAAAGAAATACTTGAACAATCCCATGGTGAGAATTCCTGGCAACACTGGTGTTAAAGAAAAGCAGTATACATGTAATAGATACAAAATACAAACCTTTTCGAAAATATTAATCTTCTTGACAGCAACGATTCTATAATTGGGAATATGAATTGCCCTTTGATCAACACTACTTGCAACACTGCCTATGGACCCAAAAATCCTAATCTCATGTATTGGATTTCGCACATGAAGGTGATGATCATAATCATAAGCTGAAGTCTGAAGTTTAATTGGCGATAGTCTTTTACAGAGAGACCCTTTGCACACGGATCTTTCAGCTCAAGAAGGCCATTGCAGGCTTACAACATGGGCAACATTCAGTAAGTGTTTACTATGGGAAGTTGAAGGCAATTTGGGATGAGTTTAATATGTTTGATCCTTTGCCTGACTGCACCTGTGGGAAGTTAACTACACTTACTAAGAGATACCAAAGGGATTTTGTAATACAGTTCTTGATGGGTTTGAATGATTCATACACGAACTCATGGGGCCAGATTACGCTTCTTGATCCCTTACCCTCAAGTGGAAAAGTTTTGTCCATGATTCAGCAACAAGAAATGCAGCACCTGATGCTTAACAACCTACCATCACCTGATATGATGGCCTTAGCTAGTAGGAAGTTTTATTCCACTCCTACACCAAATACTAAGCCTGGCCAACTCTTCAAGCGTGACCACCCTAACTGCACTCACTGTCATGTACCGGGGCATGATCTAGAAGCCTGTTTTAAAGCAGGGAATGTCGAGCCACCAATTTGTATTCATTACCATATAAGTGGTCATGTAGTCGAGAAGTGCTACAAACTTCATGGGTATCCACCTGGGCATAAGTACTTCAACAAGGCAAAATCCTCCAGATCTTTTGCTAATGTTGCTACTGCTGATCAGGAAGATGATTCAGATTCAAGAGTTTGCCTTACAAAAGGAGAGTATGAACAATTACTCTCTGTTGTAGCAAATGGACAATCCAATAATGTCTTCTACTTGCCCCAATCCATCCAAGGCAGCTTTTCATCCCAAAGCTAATGCAGCAGATGCTCCGACCATGTCTAGTATATTTATATCTTTTTCACCTCTTCTCAAAGGCCTTTATTCCCTACTGAAACCCCTTCGATTATCAATACAGGTGCTACAGACCACATGGTCTGCAACATCTCCCCGTTTACCATTGTTTAAGATGTATCTTATTCCGTAAAGATGCCAAATGGAGGTGAAGCACCTATCACACACATAGGAACAGTTCATATCAATGAGAAACTCATTCTAGAATATGTTTTGTGTGTCCCATCTTTCACACTCAACTTGATTTCTGCAAAATAACTTGCTCACTCACTTGTTTGTTGCCTTTTTTTCTTTTCATATCGTTGGGTAAAAATTTGATCCTTTGAAAACCCGCAAGTACATGGGATCGTGGTCTAATGAATAGAGTGTCGGACCCACGAGAACTATGTGTTTGATCGAGTTAAAATTAATTACAATTTTAATCGAATAGAAAACTAATTTTGTAATTTTTTCTATACTAATACCTAAATTATCAATTAAACTAATGAAAGTAAGTAAATGTATTTTCCAAATATGTAAAATGCATTGCTAAGATGTGGAATCCCTCTTATTTGAAATTATGCATTAATTTATGAATTGTGGATATGTTACATACTTAGATTAATTGATTATTATCCATGTAAAACTTGATATTATTTGCGCACATGAATTAAGTTTAGCATTATAAAGTAATTTGTTGATTCATATGCTTAATAGGTTGATATAGTAGAACATAGATGTTAAACCTAAAAATTACTACAACATATATCCTTCGACCAAATTTAGATTAGTTTGGGGGTGATTACTGTTATAAGGAGATATGGATATGAATGAGGATTCCAAGTTTGTAAATTTTTGTGTGAATTGTCTAATGTCAATATGATGAAAATTAGTTGAAAATCTTAAGTTAAGGATCGATTTTTGAGAATGAGCGTGTTTAATGATGGGCATTGCACTAATCATGACCAAAGAGGGGGGGGGGGAGAAGAGAGAGAAAAAGTTATCTCATTGTGAAACGTTTGTTCGTAGCCTTTATGACTCGAGTGATTAAGCCTGCAAGGGTATCTATAAACTTGGTGCCCTATATCCATCTGACTTGAGAGTTATCAACTTAAAACTCGCTACAAGGGTCATTTAGAAAGTTTAATGGAGAGAAGTTTGAACATAAGATAAAAAATGTAATAATAATTATGCTTTGATTAAATCATAAACACTTATTTGAGAAAGTTAGGTCTTTGATAGGGGATTATTAGTCTAGTTGAGTCTTGGAGGTTGAAGTAATCAAAATGTGGAGTCCTTATTTGTTGAAGTATTGACTTGCAATTAGTGAGATCCATTTAAACTAAAGAGAGTGGGGAGTTGGTATAAAGATTCAGTCTTAGATCACATATTGGGAAATGAGTAAAAAAAAGAATAAGTTGGGAGTGTGTAAATTTTATGAGTAATGAAAGTAAAAAAATTGACAATCGAGGGTCCAGAATCGAAACAACTCGTGAATTTATAGTGTTTTACTTAATTCTTCACACACACACACACACATCAGTTTTGCATTGGAAAAGTAGATATTGATTTGATAATTCGACCTTGATGCTGTTTATAGATTTAATACAGTGATTTTAATCTTGAGACAAAATGATAAGTTATCTAACCAAAACCTTTTACAATTTGCGTGTTTGTTAAGTTAGGGTATAGTTTTATTTGAACACAAACAAATGTTTAATTTAGGAGGTGTTTGAAAAGTGTATTTTATACACTTATTTGGACTTAACAATATAAATATTTAATAGTTCTTTTGAGCAATTATAGCCTAATTTATTGTATATTTCGTTTATTAGGTGAAACTCGATAAAGATAAGTGGATTTGAAAGAAAGAAGTGAAAATTAACGAAAAAATGGGCAAGATTCAAAGTTTGAGGACTAAAGTATAAATACTCAAAAGTGGTGTCGAAGCCCACGATAAAGATTCGAGAATTCTAGGGGTCAATTGGAAGCAATTAGAAGCAAAAATGAATGAAATATGGACACAAATCAATTTTCAACAGCATAAATATGTTCCAAAATTTTAGCTCAAGATTGAAACCCATTTTTGACCTCGTAAACCTTCGAATGGGAAACAAGATATTTCAAGTAAAGTTATAGCAATTTGAGTTATCTTTTCAACTCATTTTGAATCTCCCTAATCGGATATCGGAAGAGAAAGTTACAACAAAAACATTGAAGAAGACACATAGTGGGAATATCTCGGCACCACCAAACCAGATTCGTGGCGCCATGTAGTGGCGTCTAGGCGCTACACGCAACTAAAAATAGGGTTTTCAAGTGAAATTCATCTTTTTAAAAGCCCAATTCAACTTAAACTCGTCCAATACTCAAAGAAGATATAAATACAACTCTAGTTCTGCACAATTTTTTTTTTTTTTTTTGGGAGGGGTGGGGGGAGAGAGAGACATAACCATTCAGATCAAAGAGCAAAAGTTAGGGTTAGAAGACTTTTGAGGTTGAAGAAGATTTTTGGTGCAAGATCCAATTCTTTCCATAATCAAGATTTCAAAATCTGGTTATGAACTTTATACTTTTTATTTTTCTTTCATTATTATGAGTATCTAAATTCATAATTAGGACGAACAATATAATATATGTGTGACCATTTATCTCTTTTATTCAAGATTCTAGTTCTTTAAATGCATATGTGTTGATTTTATTCATGAATTTAATGATTTGAATTCTTTGGCCAATTATTCAATGATTTTATGAATCTATTACGAATCAAGAGGTGGATTTTAGATTTAGATGACATAGTAAAATTCGGTAATTTAGTATAACGTGTAGAGATGCATATGCTAATTATTACGGTCATTAGATGAATTCTTAGAACTAATATTTCATTTAACTAATGTTGATTTACATAGAGATATGAAATTGAATTAATTAAATAGACTCAATGAGAACTTTAGAGGAGCAAATTGAATACTTTAGAAGAATTCGACATAACACTATAATAGTAATGAATTTGATTGACGAATTAAAGGGGATCCATAGGTAAAATTGTAAGTCTTAGCATCCATATTCGTACTTTTAAAATCCAAATTTGATAAATTGTGTACGTTACATTAATTTAGTTTAGTTATAGTAATTTAGACACCAATCACAAAATTATTATTTGTTTTCGATCAAATTAAAGTTAGGAATAATTTAACCATGTTAGATAGTAGTTCTCGTGGGAAAGATATTTAAACTCATTGGTCCACTATATTACTTGTTACGATCCGTACATTTATGTATAAAAATCGACAACATGATTGAAGTGGCTAGATCTGTATAGTATACACTCGATATACCAGCAGATTCGGGTACTCTTGGTTCCAAACCAGCTACATTTCCACGGACCAAAATATCAAGCTCAGCAAAGAATTGGGGTGTCCTCTTTCTAATCTAAGTATTTATAGAAGACTTGTTGGCAGGTTATTGTATTTAACTATTACAAGATTAGACATCAACTACTCACTGCAAGAAGCAGCAGACCCAGCATCAGACCAGGGGGCGCGGCCGCGAGTGCTGGGCTTAGCCGGAGCAGTTTGGGGAAGATGGACGGGCGTTGACGAGGGTTTTGCAGCCTGGTTCGTCGTCTTCACTCTTCAGTTCTTCTCCTTTTTTTTTTGTTTTGTTTTGAAATTGGGCCCTTGCGACCAACCCATCATCTTCTTTTGTTTGTAATTGGGTTGGGCCATTTGCTTATCGGCCCAATCTTCAATTATATAATATATAGGCTTAAATCCAATTCCCCCAATTCAATTCGAAATCTATTAATCAATCCTTGCATAGCTACGCGACGCGAAGGCATTCTTCGGCTTCTCTCGCCCACCGCTGCCGGTGAATTGTCATTTGTCCACCACCACTAGTTCACCAGCCCGTCATGCCAATTTCGGAAGCTCCTATGAACGGCTACAGCCGTCGGTTGGCAAACTCAGCATTCGGTCACTGCTGACGCCCACGTGAAACCGTGAGTTTTCTGTTTTATGTATTTTTTATTTATTTTGATTTTGGTGTTATTTTCTATTTATGAGTTATGAGATCATGATTTATGTAACTATGTTGTAACATGTAATATATATGATTTTCTGCTCAGAATTGGGTTGGATTTGGGGGAATTGGAATTGTAATTAATTGGAACTTTTCACTTTCAGTTAACTGATTTTGATTTGAAATGAGAAATTAGTTGTATCAAGCTTGCTTGATTGTTGATGAGTTCAATTGTGGGAAATCTTGTACTCTGGATGCAACTAGCAAGTGTTTACTTGTAGGTTGGAAAAGAACTCCAATGTTTTCACTTTCTGCTTGGAAGTTCAACTAATAAAGGTCAAAAAGTTCTTTGTCCATCTAATATTTGCTCAGTGTATAGTTTTCTTATGTTAGGTTCTCTAATCCCCCAAATTCAGTAAGATGCTGAAAAGAGTTTTCACTTTTCAGTAGCCTTAAGTAAGCAGGACCTCGCTTCATTTGGTCTAAAAATAATGTACCGTCATTAAGCTTCCAAAAAGGATGGTTGCTTCACATTCCAAAAAATAATATTTTTTATGCTAAGTTGTTATATTCAATGTCTCTTTTCATTTGTTTTCAATGTTTGGTCGATGTAATAATAACAACAAAACAAATTTGTCAACGTCCATCCGGGCTGAACTTCAATGCTGGGTCTGCCACTAACCACAACCTATGAATAAAATGATAGATCATTTGGAAAATATATAAGTGGTATCTCCTCCATTTATCTTCTTATTGCATTTCATTTATTTTCTTAAACCTTGCTCATACTTTGATAATTCATTAATGTACGTACGACGCAAATAATAAAATCAAATTATGTATCCTAGAGGCATTTTACTTTTCCATGTGCAATCACGGTAGTAGGGACAAATATCATCTTAAGAAGAGTATCAACACACAATGTGAAATCTTCTGTGGATTTTAGTTCGAGTTCTATATGAGTATTGGATGTTGTTCTTCCAACTTCATCGAATTTTATTCAGGTCACTATGATGAATGCACCAACAAGTTGCTGATCCGACAACTTATTGGTTATGTGCATATGTCATGTTCTTGAAGTCTTTATAACGTTTTCATATTTTCATAGTGCGACATTAAATCTTAGCGATTTGCGAGCTTTTATAGAAATATTGATTTTAGTGGTAAATTGATAAATTAATAAGCACAAAAAAAATAAAAAAAAAATAAGCTCAGTATAACTTTCGATTGTATGAGAAGTGTTGACACGTGATTGACGAACCCCTATCATTTAATTGATACGATTTAACTATATAATCGATTCAGCCTATGATATAGTTCGTCACATTTCAATCATAATTAGATCATTATTGACAGCTTGAGGTCCTGGGGTCCAATTTTCACTTGCCTAGCCCGGTTTAAGATTGACTAATCATGATGGATCAAAATTGTGTATTTTTTTTTTTCTCTGTCAAAATATGAAGTTTTTTTTTTTTTTTTGGTTAATCTTAGCCCATGTTTTGGCTTCATTTTTCCAATAATAATTTTTTTCAAAATTCATTTTTTATCATGTAAAATAATATTTCATTTAAATGAATTTTTTGTTTTCTAGTTACATATTTTTTAAAAAATCATTACTTCAAATATATTTTTCTAAATAATCTAATTTTAATGGGTACAAATAGGGTTTCGGTTAAATTAATTACCAAGTGTACAAATGGCATTCTAATGCACTGTACACGTGGCAACATACGACAGGACCGAGAAGAATCGCCTCCTGTTAAGCTCTCTCCAATTATACGCAGTTGTCAACCACTGCGTTTAAAATCGCTTTTCGTTTTTAATCTCCAACTGTTCGAAATCAGTCAAACTGGGTAAAAGAGAAGATAGTGAACTGTGGAAGACCCTTGATTGGTTCTATAAACGACAAGTAGAAGAAGAAACGATCATCTGCAGAAAAGCGAAAGGGAAGAAAATGGATGGAAAGAGCGATATTATTGCCACGTGGATGAAGAAGCACCGTCTGATATACACCGGAGCCACCAGGCACCCATTCATTCTCAACATTCGTGATGGCTCTATTGACATCTCTTCCTTCAAACGATGGCTGGTAAATTATGATTAATTTTAAGCTTCTTTTGTTGTGGATTTACATTTGGCATCTTTAATTTTTTTTATTTACTTGATTAATAAAAATGTGGCGGAAAAATCGGCGGTGTTGTAAAAATTTTGGAAAATGCTTGTTGTAGGTGTCAAAATGTAAGCACGAAAGTTATTTGATTGGCTAGATTTTGATCCAATTAAATTTTGTTACATCAACTATTGGTAAACTATTATGAAAGTTGTGACAACTTACAAATATGCTACATTGAATATTTTTCCCACATCCTCGACAGAATGCCAGGTTTTTATTGGACTTCTTTAAAAAAAGTCAGTTTTTTCACTAAATCATCTACTGCCAACACCGCATTTGTCAAATAGGTGTGCAAAATCATCCAGCAAAATGGCTGAACTCAAGTTGTTATGTACACGTAGCACAACCAGTTTTTTTTTTTTTACCTATGAATACAGAAGAATATGTTTATACGTTAATTCAATGGTGATGTAGTTTAATTTTTTGGGGTTGTAAATTTTAATATTGAACTTGAAGTTATGTTGAAATTTAGTTTGTTTGATTATGGAACAACCTCAGTGCACGTTTGGCTAAGCTTTAAAAAAAATTATTTTGACTTGGAAGTTATTATGTGAGGTTTTATAATAAATAGTTTTTCTTGTTGGTCAAAATCGAAATAATTTGTTATTATGTGAGGTTTTATAATAAATAGCTTTTCTTGCTGGTCAAAGTTAGAAATAAGTTGTTAACCTCTAAGTAATTTTAAATTTTAGCATATTTTGGCTAAGCATAAGAAAAAAGCAGAGCTACTGTTAAGTAATTTTTAGTGTGCGGGTATAACTGTAAAAGTAAACTAGAACAAATGTCACCGTTAGAAAGTAAGTTTTACTTTAATGTCAAAGAAGTAATTTGCTCATTTTTAACTTCAACCAGAAAAGATAATTTATTATTTAACAACTTTCATAAATTCTTCTTTTATTTATTAGGAAAATAACTTATCCGAACATTTTTAGAAATAAAACGTTATATAAGTTTAAGCGACTTTTAAGCTTTGCCAAACAGAGAATTCATTGAACGATCTGTATTTTTAGGTAAACTTCCAATTGGCAGCTTCATTTTTTCTGCCAAGCAATTCATGCTATTGTACCAAGTGTATAATTTGCACATGCATTTGACTCTTACCAGAAAGAATGAAAGCAACATAATTGTATGCGGAAGGACTTTAGAATGATTGATTATCTGACGTTAAAATGATTGAATAATAGTTAGGAGTGACTAAAATATACCTAGCCAAATGAACCTTTTGCTCTGCTCGATTGAGTATTATGATCTAAGCTCAAAAAGCTTACTAGCTGGCTTGATTGACTTGCAAACCTAATCCAAGCACATGGAGCCTTAATGTTAATCGGTTGCTCATTCCAGCGTACATCTGTATTTAACTGTTTGTACATGATTGTGGGAAATTTTATAAGCCTAGTGGAAAAATGAAGTGCAGGCACAGGACTACATATTTGTAAGAGGGTTTGTTCCTTTTGTTGCGAGTATATTGGTGAAAGCTTGGAAGGAGTCAGATGATAGTTCTGATATAGATTTTATTTTGGGTGGCATGGCTGCTCTAAATGATGAGATTGCGTGGTTCAAAAAAGAAGCTTCGAAGTGGGGTGTTGCTCTGAATAGCGTTGTACTTCACAAGGCCAACGTTGACTACTGCAGGTACTGTAACATATTATTGATAGTTCTGATAACTAATCCAATCTTAATTTAAGTGCCATGTGCAACTTCTTAAATTAAAAATTTCATGTCATGGTTGTATTTCAAATGGCCTTCAAAAAAAAGTTCTTCGCATCATGTTAAAACCTTCTTTCCGAGAAGTGCTTTAGAATTAAAAAATGATTGTTTGTAGATTTTGTGGGAAATGAAAATTCTAAAGCCACCAAAGTCAATTTTTATGAACTGACTTCTTAAAATGAACCTTTTCCTTGAAGTTCACTTCTAGATGGACGTCTAAGATTCAGAAGTTCAATTGAGAGCGTTCTTAAACATACTCTAGAGTGTCTGAGTAGCTACTGCTCGTTTTGAAACTATATTGCTGATTTAGCTTCGTTCAAGTGAGCTACAGTTTCAGTTTATATTTACTTGCTGGTGTGTCCAGGCGAATCACTTCAAAATTTTACAATTTGCTTAAAATTTGTGACATTATGGTTAAAACTGGTCTACCTATGTTTCGTCAAAAGGATCAAATGTGCATATAGTTTTGAGAGGAATTTTTAAAGATGCAAATATTGGTATGATGAATGTGTACAATTGCTACAGTTACAATCTGAGAGTCAAGTATCTTAAAAGTAGTGCGATGTATATTCTCTTACCACTTAATCTTTCCGTCCTTCCTCTGGTTGGAAGAAAAGGTGACAAGTTCAAGCAACAATGGTAAGATGAATTATTTGATGATTTTTGTGGCTAAAATAATGTTGTGGTTGAGCAATTGATATCGTCCTTTCTGATACAGATTTTTGGAAAGCCTAATGAACCCTGATGTTGAGTACACATTGGCCATCACAGCTTTTTGGGCCATTGAGACTGTTTATCAAGAAAGTTTTGCTCACTGCTTGGAAGATGGTAGTAAAACTCCAGAAGAACTCAAAGAGACTTGCCAAAGATGGGGCAATGAAGGTTTTGGTCAGTATTGTCGTTCTCTCAAAAACATAGCGAATCGGCTTTTGGAGAAGGCATCAGATGACGTTCTCTCAAAAGCTGAGGTCACTCTTATACGCGTTCTCGAGCATGAAGTAGAATTTTGGAACATGAGTCGTGGGGCAATCTAGATGTTTGTTTGTAATCGAATGTGGTTTTAGTGGAAGTTCGTGTTGCTCCTGTGGTTGGAGGATCATATGTACATATTGGCTTTTGTTACACTTTGAAGCTTTTCATGTTAAACAAAAACTGCTGTTACATTACTGTGCAGCATCTAGACGATGTATTATTATTTTAAATGATATGCGAAGTGTTTTTTTTTTTTTTTGAAAACAGTTTGATTTTTCACTTAAATTTAGATGTGCGAAATGTTATTCCTCACAAATTTGATTTTTCGCTTTTCATTTTCCTCAACACTGAAAAGCAGGGTAATAAGAAATTATTGCCTTGTATAACATATGTAAAGTGCAGAGCTTAGAATCCCCTACAGGAAAAGGCCACGTCTCATATCATTTCCACAGATGAACCGTGCGTGGAAATCGAATTGCAACATCAAGTAAATCAGTGAAACCTCAGAACTGGAATATCCCAGCAGAGGTTATGGATAGGCTGAAATTGGACTGCAGGCTACCAAGGATTGAGCCAGTAATCCTGAAGACTGTTCACTGAATGCTCGTTTGCCATATACATGTAGATGCTAACCATTTCCACATACTCCAGCCTTCTCCATAGTCCTTTCTGTACTCTCAAGATTATGTTCTCCGACTCGATAATGGAATAACATTGTGTAATGTCATTAATCTTCAGAACCATTTCATTGCTTTTACTTATGAAGTGCATGATTTCATGTTGCAGGTCCTTGATATGCTGCTGGTGTCTCGTCCTCGACCTCCTTGCTGATTCACTGTTCGAAACCTTTCTCTTCCGCTTCTTTTCATCTATTAGTGCCTATCGGTTTTCGTCTTCTGAAATAGGGCTGCAATGTTTATTCGATGACATCTTATGCTGAACATGTTGATCTTTACCACGTGTTGAGAATTTTTTATTTAATCCCTGAAAGCCTCAAGGAAAAACAGTGAAAATGAGGAGTAATAAAAACTACTTTTTACAGAAAAATGAAAGCGCTGAATAGAAAGAAAACAGATTCAGGAAAAAACATAAAACCAATAGAGAAAAACAACGGAAAATGATTGAACGATTCTAATTCCAAGAAGAAGCGAGATTATACTCATTATCAACTCAGGATTGATACGTGCATTGACATTGAATGCGTAGAGCACATGCTAAAAAATTATGAGAACAAATGCATCAAAATAGGAAATTGTGAGGGTTTTGAGATCCTTTGGGATATATATAGAAATCTTCTGGTCCCCATGAAGAAATTTCAAAAGTTAAAAGGAATCTTCCTAGATAATGCATTTGGTGAGACAGATGTGGATAATTGATAGCACACAATGTACTACGTACTTTCTGAATTTTGATAAGGTTTTATTACATGCAATATACTTCCGTAGCCTGATAAGTTCAAATAGCAATCTATGGTTTCATTTGATAGCACACCAGATGTCTTTTAAGGCCAAAAAGGACACCCATCTTTGTATGTTGAAGATGAACTTTAGCAAACCCTGAGATAATTGTTGATGTGAATCTCCTACTTAATCACTATGAATCAAGAAACCAAGTGTTAGTTTTTCGCTCCCGAACAAAGAGATGCATCATCCTTGCTGCTATTTACTTATTGCTGGTTCAATATTCTAGTTATTTTGCGAATTAGGAACATAAAGACTATGAAATAATACCGTAACTGCGTTCTAATTATCGTCTAAATTTATAGAAAATGTCGTTTAGACTGTTATTTTGTTGACAAGAAAATAGTCAAGTGGCACAATTTAATATCATAATTTTTGTTCTTTATATATTATATAGTTTATAAAATTAGAGCACATGGATTTGGAATGGTCATTGGCAAAAAAGCGTGCTTGAAGCTTTTTAATCCAAGTTCTAGGTTGTTTCCAAACGCCCTATTTGAAAGTTGAAATTCTCCAACTTGTAGACCTCTAAATTTCTTTTAATTTGGTTGATTTAAATCATGCTTATTTGTGTTGCTTTGTTATACAAATACAATGTTTTATTGTTTATGAATAAGAACTTATATCGACAAACACTTGAAATCATTTGAACCTCTTTAGGCGTGTTTCGATACTTTATGAGTGAATCTAATCAAAATTGAGCAAATGATTTAGATTCTGTTTGATAGCCATTTTTCAGCAAAAAAGAAGATAAAAATGACCGTTGAAGAAGCCAAAAAAGACAGCTGTAAGAGGGAAAGTCAAAAAGTTGGCTGAATTTGATTTCTAACTGGCAAAAAATGCATTCTTTGGTCTGAAAAATGACTACCAAACAGAAGCTTAAAGAGACAAAATCTGGACAAGGTCGTCTTCTCCCATTTATGCATAGCGAAATGAGGCTGAATTACATGAGCAGGACGAGAGTGCCGTTATCGAAAGCAAGAAAGAGGCATAAAGACGAGGTGCTACTGTGCTATCCAACTACTTTCGACAGTTAATATTCAATTTGTCTTGCAAAATACTTTTTCGGAGAGTCAAAAGTATTACTTTAATTGTTGCATTATCCAAACATCATATTTTAACTTTTTTCTTTTTCTTTAGCTATATGACTACTGCAAATTCTTTAGATGGGATGTAAAGTTGAAGATGGAAATTTAGATCGTGACATGTTGGCTTGATGTATTTTTCCATTTTTATTTTGGTTTTTAAATATTTTTTCAATTCAGATGTTCATTTAATTTTATCCAACAGCTGATCTACATCATGATAATGCAAACATTACTTTCGAAGTAATTGCCTCATGGAAACATCGGCTATAGGTATAATGGGTACCCCATCAACCAAGTTACCCAAATACTATTAATCTTTTCGCATAAGGGAAGGAGAACTAAAATTTAACTGGTTAGGCTATCGAACAGTGGTAAATCTTACATTTAGCCCCTGTTTGAAATTCATTTTTTTCTCATTCTATTTCTCATTCTTCATTTCAACTACACATTTTATCAATAAAATAATATTACACATAAACCCAAAAATTCTCCTTACTTTTTAACTATACAATCTTCCATCAATTACTATTCAAAAAAAAAAAAAATTNTAGCCCCTGTTTGAAATTCATTTTTTTCTCATTCTATTTCTCATTCTTCATTTCAACCACATATTCTATCAATAAAATAATATTACACATAAACCCAAAAATTCTCTTTACTTTTTAACCACACAATATTCTATCAATCACTATTCCAAATTTTTTTCCGCATAAAATGGGTGTCAAACAGGGGCTTAAGATAGCAATTAAGATAATAAATCAATTAAATCCTATCAGTCTATTTTCTACTAAAATTTCCCTTATAATTCTTAACCTAAGAACGCAAACCCAGAACAAAGAATTTGGCCTTCACAAAACAAAAAATATACACTTCCCTTTGTTAATAGATAAATGAAAAAAGTAGCTTACACTGATTGAAACGAAAGTAAACAACGTCAAACATCTAATCCAAGTAATAATAAACAAAAAAATAGAACTGGGACCTGGGGAATTATGGGGTTAGGTGAGAGTAGCAACTTCCTGTATTGACAACAAAATAGTTTTCACATAACCGAAAAGGTTGAGTAATAGAAAAACCAGTACTATTAGCAACAAGTGAAACAGAGCACAAAACATGAAGCTACTGTAATTGTAACGTTTTCTAACTCCATTACAACTATAAATTCAATGGTCTACATCCCATTTGTATTCTAAAGACAAATTGGGTTCTAAAATGTTACTCAGTGGCAATGTGGCATCTGCAAAAACTCATAAATACCGAGAAACAAGAAAACTAATATTGAAGACAGCAAATGCATTTCATCTAGCATGTATACAACTAGCATGAAAAAGGAGAAAATAATCAATAACATGTGATACCTTTCCACAAAGATTCACATCAATGTAGTTCTTCTTCCAGTACAAATTAGCAAAAGCTGATCGATAGAGTAAGGTACAGTCATTTTAATTGGGTGATGGAAGCATATTAATATTCTGTGGTGCAACTGGTTCGTCTGCTGGAACTTGTATGACTTCATCTACATCTTCGTCGCCCATCTCACTAAAATTTCGTTTTTTGGACGAAGAGGTTGGTGTATCCTCTCTCTCTTTTTCCGGCTGCGCTTCACTGCTTGATGGACGAAACAACGGAGGTTCACGGCCACTTAGTTGACAAAAGACTTTCTCAACAATTTCACTGATCTCCTTCCCCAAACCATGCTGATCCAATATTAACTCCCACACCGATTTAGAAGCCTTTTCGAGCACAGGAGTTCTGCAAATAGTATGTCACCATATTATGTCTTCTACATCATATCTTATTTCCAAGAATTGATACGAGGACAAATCAAGTTTATTATGCTTTGTCAACTTATATAGGGACAAGTTCATTAAAGAATTCAGATTTCTTAGTTCGGCGTGTTGACACGAGAGGACTTGAGAAGTCCTAACTTCTTCTGTTCTTCAAGTTCATTGAATTTTCATAAAATGACTCGAGACATTCAAGCCACCAAATTAAGAGTTAAAAAGAAAGAAACATAAGGATCTGAACCATATGACCCTGTCGTTCTCTAAGTAATGGACACTGCAATAGACAATGTTATATACCACTCGTCATAAAAGTCTTTCATAATCTTATATCAAATCAATACTATAACATCCCCGTAGACTGACAAAAGTTCAAAGGCCATTTCGTCTTCATGCTTCGCTAAGACTAGGGCAAGCAGCCTTTATACAAACATGGTTACATAAAAGAACATGTTTAACAATGAGTACATAATAAGAGTCACTTACTCAAGCTCCTGCCGAAGTGCATCAAACAGCTCCCGCTTTGTCTGTTTTTCTGCACCAGGAGTATTAAGAACCTTACTCTGCTCCACCATTTTTATTGTGTTATTCTTCAGCTCTTCCTGCATGACAGTAAAATTGTTCAGTTTCTTCTTCTTTCTATTAGAATAAGTCAAGTTACTATATCATCTCTAAGAATAAACGTGGCCCAATTGTTCTTATATTCATATGATAAAGTGGCTATGCTTGCTTAGTAAATAAAAATATATATAATAACAGAATAAGAAATCATCATTGTTAAACATTATGTGGGACTAAATGATATTATATGTATTACAATTTAGCTATATGTACATTGTTTTTTACATTGTTGTTGACATTCCCTCCTATTAGTCAAAATCTGATCAGTAATGTGAAAGGATGTAAAAATCAATGGCTATGATGGACACCATGTGTTAGGATGTCAAACTTAACGTAAACAAGAATGTACATGTAACATGATTGTATGTATTATAGCTTAGTTATCCTAGAACTTTTAGATTCTTAATTGCTCTTCTAAAATTCTAGATCACAAAACTCTATTGTCATCCCGCATTTCGAAATGAAAGAAAGCAATAACAGAGCCTTCTACCTCTAATATACCACAAACTATATTAGAATCATTCTTCACGAGTTCATAAGAATATATCCCAATTTTCTCATCAGGTCTAGATAGAGATCAAAGATCTTGAATGACTGAACGAGTATAACTCAAAGGATTGTTAATTTCTTCAACTCCCTATCCTAGTTTGTTCAACTAAAAATACGTGATTTGGGATTAACTTATACCAAAGGGACCTTGTCTTGGATATGTCTCGTAAACTCATACTAGACTAAAGCAAAAGGACAAGGGCTAGATTTTGAAGCAAGCTTGCAGTAATTGGAAACTCTTTGCTACCGCTACGGTTAGATCTCATACTTGTAATTCTTTCATCGTACGCATCTTTAATTATGCTGATATATTAATGACGGCTTCGATGAAATCATAATCACTCCACTAGAACTGCTCGTGCTCCTCTGATATATCTTCCCCTCACTAATGGCACAATGTTAAATGCCCTGCCTCCGATACCAACCATCAGTCTCACATGTCCCCAACAATGGCATCTTCAAAGACAAATTCCACCTAAAAAGCGCAGTATGTTCCAAAATAAACTGCTTAAGACAAAAAATACTCTCCATAGCTATTGATTATAAGTTCTTCTCACTCTTGTTGACAGAATCATTTTTGTTCAATGGAAAATTTTATTAATTTTGTTTTCGTAAGATGAATTACAAATTACAGGGCTGCTATTTCTCCGTGGAGATGACTTTTACAAGGTTAATCGAGTTAATTGGAGCTTGTATATTCCTACATATAAGCAGTGACTAGGATTTTCTTTTCTCAAAGAACTGAATTTGAGTCACTGATGAAAAATATAAATTCTATAAATATAACGTGTTTTCTTAAAGTGCTTCGGTAGTGGTGAACATATGCAATCTACCATTTATAGGATCGACTATAAAGGCTTTTAAAGAAAATTAAACATAAAGCCATGAATCTCAATCAGGTAAACCTATCATTCATTCCATAAATTTTGTTCTTTCTATTAATTTTGACATCTTAAAGGATAAAAATACCGTCATGCATTAAAAAAAATACCGGTTTCTGTCTTCAAATGGATTCCATACAATAAAATGCAGATGCATATAGGAACAGGGCTGTTCTCAATAACATCTGGGCTGCATGCCGACGTGGATACGTTAAAGAAAAAGGTTTCTGACAAATTGTTTATAGCATTAGCATGTAGGACATGGCTATATAATTAGCATATGATAATTAGCCCAGAAACAAAAGCAACATCCTGAGAATGTTCTATACTTGAAGGAGAGAACCTGCAGCATGTTTGCCGTGCTTGAATGCTGCTCTTTTAGCTGGCATTCTCGACCGCATGTACATGACATGTTGCAAAGAAAAGCAGCTAACCCGCTTCTGAGCACAGTCGAACACTCTCTAATAATGTCTAAGAAAGTGCTATAATCCATGAGACATGCTGCCAAAGAAAAGAGCCCGCTTTCAAGCATGGCCAACTGTTCAATAACATCTAACAAATTGCTATAATCAACAATGACTACAAAACGGATCTTTAAAGGCCAGGAGGGTACTTACCCAGCCCCAAAATTCTTTTCAATGTCCAGAGAAAGAAGGTGCATATTTCGAACAGAAAACGCCCCTTATATACATACAGCGTACACAGGTATGTCAGTTTAGTCCATACGGGAAGGCCGAGATTTTTTAAAAAACATTGATCTGAAACAGGACACAGTTAACCTTGTTGGTAGGTCTAAATAAGCATATTTCTAACCTCGCTGTTCCAATTACAGTGCTGTACACCATCAAATTCCCTTTTTCATATTGCAAATATAAAATATTCTCCCTTTAAAAGAACCAACACTAATTCTATTCTAATCTCAATTAACAAAACCCACAATGTGATTTTTTTTTTTGACAATTTCCCTAAATTTTTTTCCGCGCAAAGAGTCGATGTAAAATTCAACGCCTCGGTAAATATAATAATAATTGAATATTAAGTTTTTAAGATGATATTCCAGCTCAAATAAGCAATTCAATTGTCAAACAACTACATATACCATTAAAAAAAAAAAAGGAAACGAAATTGTTCTAATATGTGTGTGTGTGTGTGTGTGTACATGAACTTACATTGGCTTTTAATTGATTGATGATTTTCAATCTGATGGCGTCGATTGTTCCGTCGTTCATCAGCGATTCCAGAACATCCTCTGGGGTTATCACGGACGATTCCATCTGCCTCAATTTTTTTTTCTTTTTTTCCTATATAATTAGGAAGGAAATCAAAGTTGAAAATTCGTCTAATATAATTGTTTTATCGAATTGAAATTGAACTCTTGGGAGCGAAAGACATTTGATTGAATGAACACGGAGTCGGAGAAGCTTGGAGCTTGGAGCTTGGAGCGTCTTCTCTCAAGTTTCTTTCGTCCAGTTTCGTACAGTGTGAACTATGAGACCTGATAACTTAAGCAGTTGGGCAAATCAAGAATCCTGAATAGAGCTGTAGACGAGCCATCTCTTGGGAATAAAACTTCACCCGAGGTCACCTAATTTGCAAATTAGTTTCATGATAGTCACTACTTTAATTTAATTTGATTTGATTCGATTAATTCAATTTTTTTTTCGAAAATAATTAAGCGAGATAAAAAAATCTGCCATCGCTTTGCCAATCGATTTTTTGCTTGAAAGCTCTTTGATGGCCTTACCTAATGAGTCGAGAAGGCTATGGAAGTGATTACATATCGATGGTCAAATTAAAATAAAATGTGGTAAGTTTGATACACATTTCCCATTCTTAATTGATCATTATAGGTGAATTTTGGTTTCGATCGGCTGGATCGAATCAATATATTGGTTTTGTAAGTTGAGGAAATTGACATGGAAGATATTTCCTCTTATATAGGTTTCGAGAATTAGGTACTTTCTTATTACCTATTATGTTTCCTTGCAATGTTATCCGATTTTTTTTTTTCAATCTTAAGATGTTTGCTTTTTAATTTTGATCGTCTTTACTAGGCCTTTTCACACTCGAGTCCTTTTGACTTGGAGCAAGCATGTTGAAAAAAAAAAAGTAATTTTTTTACTCAAATATATATGAAAAAGTAAATTATTGTCGAAACTGAAGATAACTTAATCCCTTTTTTTTTTTAAGGCTTAGCCAAACATGCTGCTAATGGTTGACTTGCTGTAATTTAAAGTTATTATTTTCAAATAAAGTTGCTAGTTTTAGTGCTAAATTAAGATCTTGTCAAATATTTTGGAAGCAATTAACAAATAGTCGAGGTAACTTTTTTTAGAACTTTCCCTTTAGGGTGGGTCAAAGTTAAGAAACTAATATATTTAAATAATTTGATATGACTACCAAATGTATCAAGATTCTCATTTGAACTTCCAATTAAGAGGATAAAACTCTCAAATCGAATCGGATCGAATTGAGCGATTCTTTTTAAATTAAATACTCGAACATGTATCTGAATCGAGAAACGACGGGTTTGGTTCGATTTTCGATTCTAGACCAAAAATCGAATCTTTCTAATTTTTTAAATTTTTTATTTTAAATAAGTCAAATTATTTTATTTTTTAAAATAAATTGCTAACTCATTACTTTAGCTCAAACCCAAAATACGATATTACTATTTTTAATTTCTAGTCAAACTCAACTTAATCAAATTGAACTAAGTTTTACCCAAATCTCTTATTCTACTGTAGTATCGTTTCTACCGTTTTATTATTGTGAATTAGTCATCTTTCTCTTCTTGTAATTTTAACAATCAAATATATGANCTATTTCTAATTTTCATCCAAGTTCAAACTTAATCAAATTGACCTAAATCTCTTTTTCTACCGTAGTGTCATTTCTATCGTTCTTTTATTGTGAACTAACAATTTTTCTCTTCCTGTGACTTTAACAGTCAAATTTATGAAGAACTCAATAAAGAGAAGTGCAAAAGATATCACGAGATTGTACTAGGTTATTTTATAAGAGTTGAGATTGAATATGTCATAGTCGCCCGAAAGTTCCATTTACTCGGGTTTAGTTCGGTTCTCTTTAGAGTCGGACCGAATCAGACCATGCACGCCCCTATTTCCAATATTAATTTTTAGTATTTATTTATCTTGTTGGTTAATTTAAAATAAACAAGTGATTGTTAACATAAAAATACAAGGAGAATTCTTTCGTCGACTACAAATTGGGAAGAAAGGATCATGAGTTGACTAATGAATCGTCCACATTCTCCTCCTAGTTGAGTGTATAACGACGTAAGTGATAGTCACCATTTTTATTCTGATGATTAAATCGTGCATTGATTTTTGATACTTAAAATTTGAAGATATAACAGCTTCATGTTTTTAAACAACATCCTTTGCCTTCTCCAACATACTTTGCCATTTTGTCAATGATAACAATTGATTGTGAAGAATATCCTTTGTGGGAGCCAAGTCCCTTGATATTGGAATAATTTTATAAAAAACATTTATTGCTAAATAGCCACATAATACGAGAAAACTCAAATAACTGTATTAAAATGGTTAATCAATCACTCAAAATGATCCAAACCTACTCTTGTGGTCATGCAACGATGTAGTGAATCTTTTGACAATTTGGTCATGGACCATCTATATTTGGTTACTAGGCACAATACACCATCTTTGTTAGGTTAGGGTGATACGCTTATTATCAAACTATCAATATAGCAGTCTACTTATGAGTGGATTGACTAATACGACTCTGTAGATGGGCTAAAAATGTGGAACTCCATGCTTGGGAATTCTAGATTGTAAAGGGTTGAACCGTGCTACATGGGCCCTTTCATGATCCGATCGAAAATGAACCTATCACTATAACTTGGTTTAGAATAGCACGACTTTTAAGGTAGGCTATATTTTGTTTTTAACGTGCACTAATAAATTAACCTCTCAAGTCTATTTATTTATTTATTTTAAAATGATCATGTTTTTAGGATGATAATCATGATTTAGTTCTATACGATACGGACCTATAGTGACCGACTTGTCTAGAGCTTGGGTTTTGCAGGGCTTTGAGTTCTAGGCATGCTGATCATACGAGTTTACTTGACAACCTTATCCCAACATAAGTTATCGGTCCAAGAATTGTTACAAGAATATGAAAGTACCAAAAAAAAAATAACAAGAAATACAGGGGCAAAATTGCAAAATTATTTATCATTTCCAAATATTTCCACCTCAAGGCATCTAATTTACCAAGGGTCCTAGAGTGGGCGTAAAGTTATATATAACGCTCTCTCTCTCTAAAACGTCTCTCTCATCTTCCTCTCTCTCTCTCTCTCTCTCTCTCAAACTATCTACACAAAAAACTGAAATACAGTGTTTCAATACAAACTTTCGTCAGAGCTCCCTCCCATATATCTAAATCAAAATCAGTAAATTTAATTCATGATTAGCCCTAATGTAATCTCCCCCTTTTGTGAAATTGAATTTTATTAATTCTTGTTTTTCTTTAAAAATTCTCTTAATTTCGATCTCCATTCTTGACGTTGTTTCAGTTTTAGTCCCTCCCTAAACGACTTTGTCTTGTTGTTAATGGTACACTCTGATACAGGTAAATATTTAATTTCCCAATCACGAGAAAAGGGAATTTCGTATTTCGTTTTGTTAACAGTTTTATAGGGCTTTTTGCATGTGGTGGATTAGATCTCGAATGGTGTTAATTTGTCTTGTTGAATTGTTTATATGTTTGTTTTGTGGAAGTGTAAAGTGTAAATAACTTGGAAATTTGGGGGTTTTGCTTTCAAATGCCACAGTGGAATGCTAATGAGTCAAAGTTTTCGAGTGCCCGGTTGTGTTAACAATTCTAAGCATTCAGAGGTTTGATCTTTTATTTTATTCCTTATCGGGTTTGAATTGCTTGCCTTTTTGTTTTTTTATTTTGATCTTGATCTTGTGCGCAAATCTGGAAATAATTTTAATTTGTAAGCTGGTTTAATATTAGTTTTACAATGCAGTTCTATGCTATACATACGCATAGATATGCACATGTTAGTTTTTATGAATTAAGTGATTGCATCATTTTACATTTCCTCTATTAATATAGCGAATGAGTTTTAAAATGTAGATTGATGAATGTGGTTAATGAGCCATTTCTATGACACTGTTTTACTTTATGTATAAATGCTGTGAATAGATGAATGAGGTAAAAGTAATTTATTGAGACAATGAAAATGGAAAAAATAAAATAAAATCATTGGGTGGTGAGTAATCAATTTTTCTAGAATGTTCCATCTTTATGGATTTCAAGAACTTGGACAGCTGATATAAAAATGTTATTTTTAGTGAAACGTGGTTGATGTTGTGTGTATCAACATTAAATAGCAAAATTTAGTTTTGATGGCTGAGATAGTGCTGGCATTGACTACAATCATGGGACAGTGGCCGCCCATGTTACTTATAATGAAATGGAAATTAATGGAAGGTGTTTGTCTTTGTTAACGTTGGCAGATAATCTCAGGTCATCAGCAATATCGATGAAGCAGCCTTCTTTTTTCTTAATTCTGTTTTGAGTCCTCTAAATCAAATCCTAAAGTTTCCTGGATTTTGAGTTTTGACATAAAAAATTAGGTTTTCACATCTTGTGGGATAAGAAATGAAGATTGTGATATAATTACTTTGTAACAGCTTCGAGATTCTGCAGGATATGGCTCTCCAGAAATATGTTCCTTCTGGCGACGCTCCTTCTGTCAATATTAAGACATTGCGATTCTCCAGTAAGGAAAATGGAAAAGCCCCATCTATAGTCCAGCAAAGAAGACCAACAGAAGCTGATGTGGACATTGACATCAGAGAGGTTTATTTTTTGATTATGCATTTCCTGTCAGCTGGACCATGTCACCGGACTTATGGGCAGTTTTGGAATGAACTTCTGGAGCATCAGCTTCTACCTAGAAGATATCACGCATGGTATTCACGTAGTGGAATGCAGAGTGGAGATGAAAATGACAATGGCATGTCTTTCCCATTAAGTTATAATAAGCTGGTGGAAAGGTAAACTCTGTTACTTGTCACCAGGGTAGATACCCTTTATGGCTGTTTTTCCTTCGAGTTTTGCTTTCTATCTTTTGATTTTGGTTTACTGAGAGGTTCTATTTGGAAATTAAGTCATATATAGTCCAATTCAGTAGCCAGCTGTTTCATACAAGTACCACTGGTGGTCACATATGCATTTAGTCTGCTCCTGCCCTCGTAGTATTATTACATTACCGCTGGTTGACCATGATTGCTAAAATTATGAGAGCAACAGTTTCCAATTTTTTTTTAGTTGAATGCATAAAAGAATTAAGGTTTCATACAGGACTTAAAACTAGTGTTGGTTGAGCCTTTTTAATTGGTGGGCGGTTGAGCAGGATGAAAGAGCTTTGGAGATCTACTCTTCTTCTCTATCAAAGGGAATAAGGAAAAGGAAAACCTTGAACATAGGGTGAAAGATTTTAGATTTGGCCGACTTGCTGAGATATTTATATCAGTTTTCAACGTCTTTATTCTTTCTCCTTTTATTTACTTAGATTTCTTTTATTATCAGTTGACGGTTGCAATTGTGATTTTTGTGCTTAGATATCCTCATATTGAAACGGATCACTTGGTAAAGCTTCTGAAGCAATTGATACTAAGTTCAGCTGATCTGTCACAAGGCTTGATTGATGGGAATGCGTTAAATGCATCTGCTGTCCCGACTCTCCTTGGAACTGGTTCTTTTTCACTTCTGGCTGGTACGTAACCAAAATTCTTGATATTAATTTTGGCTATTGTATATTTTTGTTCAATTATATTCTGATGCAATAACCTCCGCACTTAAAGTCAATTGTGTATTTATCTTTTCATAATACTGTTATCAGTTATCCTCGATGCATCTAAAACAATCCTGGGTAATGGTGTGTAAATTAATCTGAACTTTCAAAGTGATACTTTTCCTTTTACTAACACTTGAAACTCAAACCAGACTAAATGAAGAGTTTATGTTCTTATCCTGTCTCTGCTATTCATTATTTTTACTAGATTTTTTTGTCAACTCATATGCTCTCCATCTCCCTCTCAAAGGTGATCAAAATAAGAGGGATGGTCCAGTCAAACATCCCCCATGCCACATGCGCTGGCCTCACAGGCTAGCTGATCAAGTGCGTGGACTTAGTTTAAGGGAAATTGGTGGTGGATTTCCTAGGCATCATCGTGCCCCTTCTACTCGTGCCGCATGTTATGCCATTGCAAAGCCATCTACTATGGTACATAAGATGCAAAATATTAAAAGAGTCCGAGGGCACCGTAATGCTGTTTACTGCGGTATAATTTCACCTTCATTTCCCTTCTCTTTGTAGATTTGAAGTGAATAGGCATTTTTCATATTGAGATGATTTATATGTCTTCTTTATCAAGAGAGAGGCTTACACATTAGAGCTGCATCTTTCTTATATAACTCAACATTTTGTAGTTTCTTAATTTACTTGAAGCAATTTAAATTTTCTGATAAAGTCCTGCATGATATCCAAGGTATGCCTTTTGAACGCTACTATGATTCCTGGCAGAATCGAATTAGATCTAAAGTGTGCACTTGGAAATGATTACCTTCCCATGATATGATTAAGAATTTTTTCTTTCTTGTGTTTCCTCCGATGAGTTTCATACCTCTTAAGAGTCTTAGTAATTGGAAAAATCGGTATGGTTGTTATTCTTCCCTCATCTTTTGGCTGTAATTTTTTGTTGTGATGATGGTCAAAGTGTCTAGATTTTACAATCATGCATTCTTTCAGCATCACAGTAGAATGATAGGTCAAACTTGAGTAAAGAAGTGAATTATTTGTAGAATATATTGATATGCATTGACTTTACCTCATAATCTAAAAGTTATGCGTTCCTGCAGCCATATTTGATCGATCTGGGAGATATGTTATCACTGGGTCAGATGATCGTCTCGTAAAGATTTGGTCAATGGAAACTGCATATTGCTTGGCCAGCTGCCGTGGACATGAAGTAAGTTAAAACAGTCAGTTAATATTCTCAAGGCACATTTATTTTTCCTTGCTCTCCTTAGGGTATTCAGTTTCGTGCATCTTATGCTTCAAGGGTGACATTACTGACCTGGCTGTGAACTTCAACAACACTTTAGTGGCTTCTGCTTCAAATGACTGCATCATCCGAATTGTAAGAACCTTTTCAGTCAAAAGCGTAATTATTTTATTTGGCATAGATCGGCCGTTTGACCGTCCTCTTCATAAATGGCAGTGGCGCCTTCCTGACGGTTTACCAATTTCTGTATTGCGGGGTCATACCGGAGCTGTCACTGCTATTGCATTTAGTCCTAGACCAAATGCCGTTTATCAGCTTTTGTCGTAAGGCTTATTTTGAGTCATTATGTTTCTGAATTTTTTTGTATGAGTTAGTGGTTTGTCTCTCACTAAACACATGTACAAACCTGAGTGCGAACCAAAACCCTGTACTCCCAGTATAGCCCTCAATCTATGCACATCATTTATTCCAAGATACAGAATCTTTGATCACAGTAAAATCATTTCTATGGGTATCCTCTACCTTGCTGGTCTCTTCCAATTTCCAAGTCCATTCGTGGTCTCATCCATAGTGAAGCCTGCTCACCACTGCCAACTCCTCCTAACCCAGAAACAGAACCACTAATTTAAGTAGATCCTTGAGTATTACTTGCTTCATTCACTATTCTTTGGATTGACGTTGATTTTCTTAGGCGCACCTGGTTATCATTACTGCATCAATCCCTTGTGTCATCTCATCTCCATTGTATTGATGCTGCTCATACATATCAGAGATGAACTTTCCCATAATACATTATGCATGGCAAAACACTAAATACTTTAATGCACACGCTCAATTCTGGACATTTTTATAGCATTAACACATCTGCCATTCCTCCTACATATTGTCTTCCCCCTGGCTCAACCGTATCTCCTCTTTATTAGTCTTAGCCATCAGTAAGGCTTTTTTTCCTCTCTAATATTGCTTTCGTCTACCCAATTTGCATTGGTGGCATGCAGATCTTCTTATAGTTTTCAAGCATTGATGAAGTCAGAAGAAGAATTCTTGGCGCTGCTCTGATGCGATTTTAATTACTTTGACCCTTTTCTGTTGTTTATTGTGTGAGCTAATTCATTTAACTGCTTACACCTCTTTCAATTCTATGGTATATGATTCCAAATAATCGCACTTCATTGGATAAATATTTTTCTGGATATTAGATCGAGAGCCTCTGATTTAATGGGCTCTCTCCAGCTATTCTGCTTCAGTTCTCTTGATTTTCCCAGTATGCTTTTGGGTCTAATCAACAGAGCATGGCTGTTTGTTAGAATGAGGCCAAATCAATTCTGGAGAGGAAAGGATGTTGCATCCTCATCTAACAGATTTAAATTTGAACTGGATAATGACCAATCAATGTGTTCTATCATCTCTTCCTTCCAATCCCACTCCTCCAAATTTTTCAGTTCCAATATTTCGTCATCCTCCAGTATTGAAGTCAAAACTTAAAAGAATAATTTTGCCGCCTCTATGAATTTAAGTTTTTAAATGAGGTGGTTCAACATGGTATTAGAGTTCACAGAAGTCTTTGATTTTAAGTCCTGCTGTCTTCTATTTATGAAAATAAATTATGTACCCGCAAAGCCTTCGGTGAAAAGTTGAATCCTGCCTGCAAGTGAGGGAGAGATGACAAAATTTAATGAACAATTATGTTCCACTCTAACAGCTCAAGTTTTAGTTGATGTGATTCAACATCCTCAATTCACTACCCCGTCTGCTTGCTGATTGTCCTTTTCTCTTCCCACAAACCAAAATCCTTTCGCCAGATCTTTCGCGTCTCCCTGGTTCCTCTATTCTTAGCTTAAATACTTGTAGAAGTATACACCTACAATCTTCCTTGCCTCCCAATGACGCTTAACCCTAGCCATCCCCTTAGTTTTATGCCAATTTGGTGATTCATCATCAAAAGCATAGCCCAGTGCTGACGTTCAACTTTTCTAGTTGACATTTAGTCCATGAGGTCCTCTTTAAATTCTGAACTGCTGTTTGATTATGCATTTTCCTTGTGGGCACTTAGAGCACCCAATGTATAAAAAGCCAGTTCTATCTGTGTGTCCATGGTACATGTGAAACATTAATTGTTCCTTATATCATCAGCAACTTGCTGCTGTCCAGCTTAGACCTTTTTGTTAAGATTTTTCACTGTTGCTTTCAGAAAAAACCTACTATTTAATTTTGTCATGTTAATGTTTCTGCTGTAGGTCATCTGATGATGGAACTTGTCGTATTTGGGATGCTAGATATTCCCAGTTCAGTCCTAGAATATATGTACCAAAACCTTCAGATTCTGTCGCTGGTTGGATTTTTATACTACTCATTTTACTTCTAATTGAATTCTTTTTTACAATTTCATTTAGGAATCCTTTGAATAATTTTAGGGAGAAATAATGTTCCATCAACCAGCACGACTCAACAAAATCATCAGATTTTCTGCTGTGCATTCAATGCCAGTGGAACTGTTTTTGTCACTGGCAGCTCGGACACTCTTGCAAGGGTCAGAGAATTATTTCCCTCTGAAGTTATATTATTAATTGGCATTATCCTTCTCTTCTGAGCAACACAACTAATACTTCATATGGACAAAATCCTTCTGATTCACTTGTCTGCAAATTTAATGTTTTTCTGTTCTTACAAAAAGCTGTCTTCCAGGTTTGGAATGCTATTAAATCCACTGCTGATGACTCAGAGCAACCTAATCATGAGATGGATGTTTTAGCTGGGCATGAGAATGATGTAAATTATGTGCAGTTCAGGTTTGTCTGACCTGATACTTTTCCAACAGCTGATTTGCTGTATCATTAATGTACTTATATAGCACCCTCCGTGGTAATGCAGTGGCTGTGCAGTGGTATCCAGATCTTCTTCCTCTGATGCTCCGAAGGAAGACAATATCCCAAAGTTCAAAAACACGTGGTGTGTTTATATTTGCTGATAAAAGAAAGAATTTACTTAATGAATCTCTTATCTCTTTTTTTTGGCAATATTGTTTCTTATTCCGCCTTTTATGTTAAAAGTATGGTTAGGTTATTTCTAGCGGTATTTATTTAAGGAGTTTATATGGCCCCTTAGAAAGAGGGAAAAAACCCACAAAAATTAAGAGAAGTTTATGTGTTGTTGGTTTTCAGGTTCAACCATGACAATATAGTCACCTGCTCTCGCGATGGAAGTGCAATCATTTGGATACCAAGATCACGTAGATCACATGTGAGCACATACCCCTATATATTGTAATGTATGGATAATTTTATTTATTTATTTATTTGTTAAAGTGGGTTTCGCCATGAGTCCAATGAAAATAATTCAGTGAATATAATGTAGTTCTTTTTTTTGGCATTTGGTCCTCACCTGCTTTTCAAGTTCTTTACAGTTGAAATACCTTGGTTTTCTTATTTTAGGGAAAAGTTGGGCGATGGATACGAGCATATCATCTGAAAGTTCCACCACCGCCAATGCCTCCTCAACCTCCTCGAGGGGGGCCACGCCAGAGAATTCTTCCTACTCCTCGTGGAGTTAACATGATTGCGTGGAGTCTGGACAATCGTTTTGTCCTTGCAGCTATAATGGGTATGTGGCCTAGTTTGTGTGAATAAATACACGAATAGTTTGTTGATATGTTTTGGTTTTTTTTATTTCAGATTTGAATTTCTGTTTTAAATAATACTGAAGCGATTATCACTTTTTCTTAAGTGACATCTATTTCTGGTTTGGTTGTTCAGTTTATTTGTCATCTAACTTTTCTATTATTTCATTACCATAGTTTTAATGGGTGATCTTCTTGAGTTAGCTTTAGAGTACCTCTTCACGTTGAGTCTATCTTTCTGTCACTTTTTCTCATAGTTTTGATGGTTTAAGCTTATCTAGTTTTATTTTGTATAAACTATGAAGCTATTGGTTTAGTGAATCCAATTGTTCGGCTATGCTATTATTGGGATGGCATTTCAGTGTGTTACTTGTGATTACCTGCTTTGCCTGCATAGTCAAAGCTAGAAATTTCTCTTTTTCTTATTGCATACTTGTTAGGCTTCTTTAGATATATTTCTTTGTGATTCTTTATTTGCAGATTGCAGAATATGCGTCTGGAATGCTGTTGATGGTAGCTTAGTTCACTCTCTCACTGGTCATACTGATTCTGTAAGTTATTTTAGCTGGTCATGATCTTTTAGGAATACTGGTTATGACAATATCATATTATTGCTTATGGGTGCTTTTTTAATTTCAAATACTTAACAAACAAATGTAGACTTGCATGCTGAAAATGATTCCAATGTTATTTTATTGCTTCAATGTAATTATTTTCCTAATTCAACAGATACCCATGGTCTATTTCTGCTCTGCAATAATACTTGCTATCATTCTGGATTACGTTGTTTTTAGTGGGAAAATAATGTAGCAAATTATCTTCGAACTTGTTTACTGTTGTTTTAATGAATTTATGGAATTTTTTTTTTCTTTAGTGCCCATGATTTCTGATAGTTTTCTTGTTGCGTCAAGCATCAGATATTTTCTAAGCTCCAAATAGAAAACCTGTGTATGAAGCAGAATACAATGAAGTTCGATACCAAAAAACTGCATTTCCATTTGGTTAACGTTCATTCTTTTAATTTCTCCCCCACTTTACATCCATATTGCTTTTATCTCTCTCTTTTTTCCATACAAATATTATCGAGGAAATTAGCTTTATGAATGGAATGAGATCTTCAGGTGCTTACAAGTTGCGTCATTGTAAAGCATTCCAGATTTTCTGGTAAAAAAGGATTTGATGCTATCTTCATCTTATCCAATGTTAAACATGTAAAAATCTAAAACCCATTCCTGCCTTGGCAGCTTGGTTTTGTTGGTTTATCTTTTCTGTTCCACCCCCACCCTTTTCTGAATTTCGGCTTTAGGCATTTCATTTGGTTTGGCTTATGATTTTCCACGCCACATTTGAGTTTTTTACTATTTAACCTTTCCATGCAGTTTGGTATTGCATAATTACAATTAACATAAGTAGCTTATCTTGTGTGTGTGTGCTGTTGTTGAAAAGCTGTTCTGAAAGGGTCCTACTAGCTTTTCTATTAGGTCTTTCCTGGAATATAGGCTTTTGAAAAGGTCCTTGAAAATCTAACCAAACAAATATCTTTATTTGTATCTAGTTCTTGATGTTGGTAAGGAGTTTCAGGATATTCTAAAGTCCTTCCAAAGGCGAATCTAATATGTTGCAATGTGTTCAAGAATGTCTACCTACATAGATACCTATATTTGTAAGAATGTCTACCTGTTTAGTGTATGCAGTATATCTGTCCTTTCATCGGATAATGTATTGAAATGCGTTCAAGATGCAGTGAGAATATTTGTACGTATGTATCTATCATATTTTTGATGTATAGGTGGCATGATGACATCAGTTGCTGCTAACCTACTTGTCTGTCGGATATTTTCTTGAAATGTATTCTAGATGTATTTTGTACCTGAAGGGCTTACAGATATGATGTAAACCTTTTTTGTAGTACATTTTAAAATGCTGTTTGGCATGTTTCTATGGTTCAATTGATCATCGGATTCAAACATCTTTTCACTTTTAGTAATTTCTCACTGAAAAATAACTCTCCCCTGCTTATTTTTGTTGCTTCATCTGTTACATGTAACTTAAGTTTGTTTGATACTATGTTATTTGATAACTGACCAAATAGTTATGATTTTTGCAGACTTATGTGCTCGATGTTCACCCTTTCAATCCTCGTATAGCCATGAGTGCTGGATATGATGGGAAAACGATAGTGTGGGATGTGAGCTCATAGCCTTCTTGCTTGTTTTTTGTATTTATTGGATGCTTTTCTGTTTATAGCTTTATTGATGTGTTATTCATTCATTCCTACTCATGCCTTACCTTTATCTCTACATGTCTAAAGATATGGGAAGGCACTCCAATTCGGACCTATGAAATTGGTCGATTTAAACTGGTTGATGGGAAGTTTTCTTCGTAAGTTCATCGTCTAATATTTGAGTTTCTCTCTTTCTTCTCTTACTGATCTGGCTTGTTACTTCTGTTTGTTTTTGTTCAAACCCTTTGTAGAATGTGAGTTTCTTCCCTTTTTCCTACAAATCATTGATGTGTAATTAATGAAACTTCAATTTAGTGGAAATCTCACATGTTTAAGCATTTCCTTTATCCCATGACCCATTGTGAGAAACCTTCTGAAGTACAATTTTATGTGATAGTTCTATTTGATATTGTGACCCATGTACAAGTCCTGGAAGCACAATGAGTTAATGAAGTCACAACTGTTTTAAGGCTTCTTCATCTGATTAATGCGGATCAAGTGCAAAAGTTATCCCCGTTGGCTATGGTGATGGGCTGGGGAAGGTTTTAGGTTTCTTACACTCATTAAGATATGAGGGAAGTTCTACTCGTCATTTGCCTGTGACTTTTATTTGTCAGAGTGGGGTAGGCGTAAAAGCTGTTTAGTTGTGGAATCTATCTTTGAAAATGTGCAACTAAAATGCCGGAAAATTTTTAAATACAATTCTTTTTCATTTGATGACAACCGAATTTCCACTGTAAATGACAAGTAACTTGTATCCGCCTCTGAGCCATCTCATGCCATATGCTGGTGCAATTGTGTGTCAGGCTGGGGAAGGTGATAAAGGTATAGTTAAGATGTTTTAAATGACACTGAATGAGTGGAGTTTAGCCTCAGTAACTTTGAACTAGAATGCCAGATAATTTAAATCAATTCTTTTATCGTTTTGATGACCATCACATTTACACTGTATAGTAACTTGAAGCTGCCTCTGAGTTTTCAACTATTGATGCTATTATGATTATCTTAACCATCCAGGGATGGGACATCAATTATTCTTTCCGACGATGTCGGTCAGTTATATATATTGAATACTGGGCAAGGTGAATCTCAAAAGGATGCCAAATTTGACCAGGTATTTGGAAATCACCACCATAGAGTAACTGCACGGTCATTTTAATTAACCAGTGATGTCACACTGCTCTTGTTGACAGTTCTTCTTAGGGGATTATCGTCCTCTCATTCAAGATACACACGGAAATGTCCTTGACCAGGTTATTTGTCTGTTTCTTACATTTCTATTCATTAGCTTTCTCTTCATTTATTACTTGTACGTCTTCTGCATGTCTCATTGAGTTATCATGTATTTATCGTTATACCGGAGATATTTTATTGATGTTCAATGTGTCCATATGTTGATAAATTCATACATACACAATTTATTTGTTGTTGCAATAGATATACACAATTTAATTGTATGATATTCATTTGGGAGTTTATGTTAATTGTTTACAACAAGGTTAATTACCCAGAGGAGAGATTTCATATAATACTATCATTAACTTATTCAATGCAGACATGCTTCCTTTTTAAATCTTGACAAAAATGTAG
>CAIGRN010149073.1:7190-23294 GCA_903798345.1 Fraxinus anomala
GGGGGGGGGGGGGGGGGGGGGGGGGGGGGGGGTTCAAAAAACCAGATAATAGAGGGAAAAATGGGGAAATTGTAAACCAATATTCAGCAAATAATATTTTCAGTGAGAGAAACTGCAAAGCCTCATCACCTCCTCATTCCCCGTCCACGACCTCGAAAAGCAGCTCCACCTCGTCCTCTGCCACCCATGGCACTTGCAGCAGCTTCTCCTTGTGCACTCTCCGACTGTATCCAAAGAAATCAAAGTGCAATTGACATCAATACACGAGGACCATATTTCAAGTGGAAGTTGAGACTGCAGCATATGGGGATATCTGATATTTAAAAATGGAGAAACAAATGTGTGAAATAACGTTGCATACGAAATAATTACAGTCAAAACTGAGGATCAAGGTTTATCGGTAAGTGGTACAACTGAAGGTTGCTACTGCCATCTTGGTATAGAGCCAACACTGACACTGACATGTATGCAAGCTTAAATCGTGGCAACTACGGTCTTATCTGATGAAATGTTTTTCATTGTAATACCATATCATGCCCAAATTCCAAAGATAAAGATTAGTGCACGCACTCAGATATAATGGTTACTCCAATAATAAAAGACTTTCATGAATTTAATGGAATTTGAGTTCCAAGACATTGACACAATTGAAATTACCTTAGGATTCTTAACGGTTTCATCAACACTCAACACAAGGCAAGCTGCTTCAGTAGCTGCATTTATAGCATTAATCTGTAAAAGGGAAGGATTTGAAAACATAGAAGTTGTTAGCAAGTGCACTGAAAATATCAAAAAATCAATGTCCCATAACTAAGCGCAATTCAAAGATACCTTAACAACTGCAGGCTCCCACACAAAGTTAGCAAACGAATCAGCAATTCCACCAGTGTCGATATCTACACCATAAGGTGCACCCTCTCCTGTTCAAATCTCAGTACAAGTTAACACACATATGCCACATTATGTAGGGAGGAATGGAGGATAGGACGTGCTAGATGTTATTAAGTACGAAAAAGAGAGTTAAAATCTTAATTATTTTATTGTCCAATTCTATGCACTACTATATACCAAACATGCGCTTTATGTTTGAAAAAGACCCATGAAACACCAAAACATTCATCTCAACACAAGCACATCAGTACAAACTACGAAGGTGGATGACAATGCATTTCACCTACTTGTGCAGACCATAAGGCAAATACGTAGTAGTGTGCAATAATAATCAAATAGTGGCTAACCGGATGGAAGAGCGTGTTTTTGTCTTAGTTTGTTCAACACATCAGTTGCATCAAAACCAGCATTATCGCACAGTTGCCTCGGGATAACCTGAAACAAATGGTTAAATTTAGAAGCAGATATTGTATAGATGAACAAATGTTTATATCCATCTTGGAGGTCTAGTTTCTTGTCGTAGCAGATGTAATGGGTTTTTCCCAGAAAGAATTAACAATATTACTTTGGCGGTAACTACCTCAAGAGCTTTTGCATAAGAGTTTATAAAGAGCTGAGACTTCCCAGCTATTGTACGTGCATGCTGCCTCAAGTATCGGCTTACTTCCATCTGCACGTGCAAGACATCTTTTAATGATTAAATTGACAAGATTGAACATCCTTAAATATAAACCTCGTACAAGGTGGTAAAGAATTCATACATCAATAGCACCACCACCAGCAACAACGGTGGAATTTTTCAGAGCCCTTCTGACAATCATAATTGCATCGTGTAAACTTCTCTCAGCCTCCTCAATAAACTGAAATCAGCAGAGACAAAGTTAGGAGGACAGTCTAAATCACACAACAATGTGCAGAATAGTAATAGTCACCAACCTGATCTGCTCCACCACGCAGAACTATAGTGGCAGTGCAACCAGATGGGCATCCACTAAATATATTAAATCGCTCATTTCCTACTTGCCTCTCCTCGAAAAGCTCACAAGAACCGAGAACCTTATCCACAGGAAAAGAAAAAGTTGACATTTGGATCAGCGGATATTAATGGACATTTATCCCAAAAAAAAAAAAAAAAATCCTCAAGAGGAGGGCATATGCATTTGGTAAATCAGTGATAAAAAATTATGACCAACCTCATCAACAATGTTGTTCACGGTTGTTTGCACTGTTCCACCAGTAGCAGCAGCAACCCGTTGCAGATCTTCTTCAGTAACACGTCCTGCACAAAATATATCTCGATCTGCAAAATACTGCAAACAAACAGCAATTAAGAAATTTTTCCTTGAAAATAAAAATTATGAATTCAAATCATTCTTCTTTCTACAATAATGCCCATGTGATACATAACCTTCTGCCAAAATGATTTCCTTTTAGTTCTATAATCATAATATACATATCACAGAGATAACAAACTACATTACCTAACAACGCTATAAAGCCAAAATACGATTTGGACATAACCCATCTATTGCCCCCACGTGCACTTATGGCATGGATTATTATTGTCATTCACTACTTCAATAAAAAGTTGGCTTGTCAAATCTTCATGCGACATCAATGTGAAAGTTGTAAACAATGTTTTTGTCAGAAATTGGATCAATTTAGTGTCATAAATAGGCAACAAAATTCCATTCAAGACCTGTGCTTATTGAACAAATCAAAAAATATACATAAAGTTGCTGATTCTTCGAAAACTCAATATGTTCAGCTAATAGCTTGGATTAAGAATTTTCTTCAAAAAAAACTATGAGTTAACAAGTAAAAAGAGAATACTACAGTCAGCACCTGTGTTGCCAAATCACCAATAGCAAGCCGTGACAGAACAACTTTGGCTCCACTCTTAACACATTTGTCCAACTTGTCGTATATGATATTCCACTCAGCATCAACAATTGATTGATACTGTAGTGGATCTGACAACCTGTGAGGGTGTAAAAAATTGTCAGCCAAAATAATTAAATAAGCATTCTCTGTACTTACCAGAGGTCAAATTGGAGGAAGTAGAATAAATCTAATAAGGTCAATCCTACCTTATCTCAGCATTTTCTTTCTCTGATTTTAGCTCCAATTCTATGTTTAACAAAAGTATCTTGGGATTTTCAAATTTCTTTGGTTGCTGTTCAAAACCAGCATATGAGAATGTCTTTTTGAAGGCAACTCCATTCACAAGAAAAGAATCTCTCATGTTACCTCCAGGAACCTACAAAAGCAGTGAGAATGATATTTTCTGTACATTGGGGTACAAGTACGTAGTACACTATAATCTAAGAACTCAATTTGATAGTTGCATTGCTGAATATATCAAATGTAGCAAATAAACAGTTTTTTATTAAAAAATTCCAAACTTCAGATAAGAACCAAGATACTTCAATACATTCAAGTTTTTAAATGAGGTGCAGCAACTGCCAAGTGCAAAGTAGGTTAAAGAGTCTGCTCTATGTTTAGAGTAAAAACTAATAAAAACAATAATTTCCAGTTCCACTTGCTCTAACTGTCTCGGAAACATTTCATGGGCTCAAATTGTTAAATGTTATATTAGTGCATCTTGGATCATGCTTCCAGAATCGTTGGCTATTCTTCTACCTAAATAATACACGAAGGAATTGTGATATCCATATTATGATCCCTGAGCCTCAAAACTATAGATAGATTTCCTAGTTTCCATGGCCCCTACTTATGCACTTAATCATTTGTATGTGAACGTTGCCAATAAGAATAGTACTTGACAATCTACACAAAATGGTGAATATATTTCATAATTTGGGGAAAATGAAAATCATCCCTGCTGTATCAGAAACCTGCGTGGTACTCTCCTGTATGATATCACCTCTGTCAATTGTGTGTGCTTATATATGAATCACAGAGTCTCACTTCTTAAGTTGACAAAATCCTGTGCATTGAACATTCTTTAACAACCTAAAGAATGTGGTGGCATTTCTTTCCACATAATGCTGTCACGGCACAAAATATTAACTTGCCTGCTCTATGTTATTGTCTTTTACAATTACAGAACATAATTGATAAATACAAATTATACTAGCATAGCATCAGAGTTGGCACAGGTCATGTATAAAGAAAACCATATAATAACACCTTTCCTCAACTAAACTCGGAAAGAAGTAATAAGATGAATTCAATTAAAGCTCCTGTTGACCTCCTTTGCTCTTATGCCATTAAGTTTTGCCTGAACTTCCTTTTTCCGGCACACCGACTACAACTTACTAATTCTTTTTTGTCTTTTTTCTAAAAAATATTACAAGGGTATATATAAATCAAAAATCTGCAAAATGTTTCAAAAATTGCTTCCCAGAATTCCTTTTTCCTTAAATCGAGTTATGGTACAAATCTTATATACTCATTTGTTTCTTTCCAACAAGAATAACATATTGTGTAATCTTGTTTATGAAAAACAAATATTTCACTGACAGGCTTTAAGATAGTGCACCCCTATAAATCATAGAGAATCCATCCATTGATATGACTATATACATCAGCCAAAAGCCTAACAAAAGACATACTATCTATCTATACATCAACGTCTAGGGATCCATAAAAATGTTGAGAGAAAAGCACAACAGTTAAGCTTAACTGTCTAAACTATAACAAGATGTGCAATGAAATTATCAACAGTGGACATTTTCTCCCATTCAAATTTGTAATATCACAGCAACAATGCTAAGCAACAATGCTAAGAGCATAATTAAACTACTCCAAACAATATTATTGACAAGAGTTCAAGATGCAAAAATGCACCAATGTAAAGATGTAATACCAAGTAACCGAACTTTTATAACCTAAACATTCACATCCATACAGAAAAATAAGTGTTATAATCAATCGAAAACAAGCAAGAAAGATTTATATAAGAGAAAATTGTATATAAGTTTTAAGATTGAACATCAGGTTCTTGTACCTTCTTAATTCCAATCATATTTAGCCTATCGTCGTTTCCAATGGCAATGACAGCATCCACAACCATGGATGCAAAGAACTCCTTCTCACCACCAATAAGCTTCGAAGAGAGTGTTGTAGCAGCACATTTAGCCAACAAATTCTTCTTTTCTTCTAAGCTTTTTCCCTTTATACTAATAGCTAATTCTTTAACTTTCTCAATGGCCTATTGCAGAACATGTTACATGAGAAACATGTAGACCTCAGGTTATGCCCAAATTCAAGAAGGCAAAAAAAGATTTTAAGATAATTACCAAATGGCTAGCTGTTCGATAACTCCTTATAAGATTTTGAGAGTGAACTCCATCCTCAATGAATGGTTTTGCTTCCTTTAGAAATTCTCCAGCAAGCAGAACTACTGTAGTGGTTCCATCGCCAACCTGCAGAACAAAATAACATAGAGTGGTGACAATTTCTTAGCCATATAGAAACAGAGAGTGATCATGAAGAAGACACTGTATAGGTTACTGATTTAAAGCTTCATATGACTGCCAAGTTAAACTGACAATTGCGTGTTGCAGGTTTTGACGAACAGCGGGCACTTGATTCAGCAAACACATTAACTGGAGATGAAAAGAACGGAAATTGCGTATCTATTTTTCAGCTTGTTTGTTATCCAAGCACAAAGCGTTCAAGCAAACCAACAGGTTGAAGCTCTAATGATGTGGATCTCTTGAATTTATCAAGGAAAAATTCCCTCAATTTTTAACTTCAAAATAATAAGTCAAGGAAATTGTCAGCAAATTTCCAGCAAGCCTCATTTACTCACAAACCTAATTTATGATTAGTCTATATCTTCAAAATAGTACTTGCTCCAAAAAAAAAAAAAAAAAGATTTTGAACCAATTTAAAATTTTATATTAGAGAGGAAACATATGTGCTAATTGTTCACATTTATTTGAAGAAACGAGAATATTGATGTCTAAGATGACACTACAACAACAAAATTCCAAGGATATTGATACCTCGGAGTCTTGTGACTTGGCAATATCCACAAGGATCTTTGCAGCAGGGTGAACGATGTCTAGAAGCTTCATTATGGTGGCCCCGTCATTCGAAATGGTAGTGTTTCCCTTCTCGTCATGGATTAGCTTGTCCATACCCCTTGGACCGAGAGTGGTCCGCACTACATCGGCCACAGCCATACACGCATTTATGTTGCTTATTAACTGTGGTTTTCCTTGGGATGTATCTGTCCCTTCCTTCAGCAGTATGATTTGAGGTTGCTATTGTTTGACAAACAGATTTAGCTTTTGTATTCAAAGAACCAAAGAATACAAAAATAATAATAAAAAAATAAAAATTGATATGTTTCGACTTTTTTAATAAAATCAACTATTATTGGTTTAGTGATTCTGGAAAGGAAAGAAAAACTAAAACAGGAATAAAATGGAAACGCTGCTTATAAAAAATCAATAACCAGGAAAGTTGGAACAAATAAAAAATAACAAACGGTAACGAGTGACAAGTAACTTGAAAATTGCTCCCCGAGTGTTTGCTATCTCTTAACATTTATTTCCAGAGTTATCAATACAGCAATCTCAATTTATCATGAAAAGTAGAACAGCTTACTTTTAAAACTTGAAGTTTCAGAAGTTATTAAAGAAGCAGGGGAAGGATAATGCATTCTCCAGAAGCTGAAGTAAATGGAGAAGGCTGTCGAAAATATTCAGCGCATTACATTTATAACTTTATTATGGTCCAAAAAACATTGGTGTCCATCTAACTTCACAATCGCCAAAGTCAGTTATACTGTCTTCTTTCCAGGGGACTCAATTTTTACTATGCAGATCTTAACTTTAACTGGACTGCGAAAGTTGAACATGTTCACTTTCTCTACTCCTAATGGCATTTCCTTGATAGAAAATGTAAACCCGTCAATAATTAACTAGTAACATTCATAAGTTAAGTAGAACCGGAAATATAAACCTCAATTTTCAGAATTTTCCCCACTCCATCTTCACTGAAAATATGCAGTTAGTAACCTTTAATATTTATCGTTGTCCCCTACAATTAATGAACTGAGTACTCGTAGACTAGACTCTACTAGCTGACAAATGGATAAAAAACATCAATGGGTACAGAGAGTAATACAACGTGAAATGACACAAAAGCGTACAACTTTACACAGATGCACATTACATAGTTTTGTGGAAGAGAGATTAAACTTACCATCATAGTCGCCATTGTTAATAGCAAGTATTTCACGCGTGAGAGAGAGAGAGAGAGAGAGAGAGAGAGCGTTCTAGGGTTTTAAAGTGTCTTCTTTTTGGGTTCTTTGTTTTTAAACTATTAAGGGCGTGTTTGGTTTGTTTAAAGCAGCGGAGGTTCCAATTTAATTTTCTAAATTTCACTTTACATCCTCCAACTTTTATAATTTTATAATTATGTCCCCATTCTTTTTCTTATCCCACTTTTAACCCCAACCTTCTACCTACTATTATAATTAGCAATAAGTATCCTAACGCAAGTGAGGGTAAATTACAACATTTCAATTCCATCACGCGTAATCAATAATCCGTATAAATAATTGGTGATAATGTGTCTTTAATTCATCCAAACTTGGAGTTAGCTCTAATTCCAGGACCCTTCTGCATAATTTGTGATTTCAATAGGTTTTTGGCAATGTCAAAAGCATCCGATTTTGACCCAACAATGGCGAAAGATGAGGTAATTTCACCTGTTTTATCACTACTTGTTTCTGTTTAATCCACGTTGAATGAATCACGTGGACTTTCCAATATGAGTTCAATTTGTTTAACTCGAACTGATCACCAAATATAATCTGCTATAATGACTGGACATCCGTTAGGTGAAATTTGATCAGGTTGAATTAATTTAGGGTTGTTAATTTTATTTTACTGGCAGAATGATGAGGGATTGCAGACTGTTAAAGGGCAACTAACGGAAAATCTTGAAGAATTGGTTAGTGAGTCTGCATTTTCAATTCTATGCGTTCTCTTATTGTTTGAACATTTTATTTTTTCTTTATACGTTTCTGTTAGTAAATATCTTCACTATTAGCAATGTCGTGTTTTTCAGAATCGAAGGAAAGCTATTATTTTGGATGAAATACGAATTATACGAGAAAGAATTGATAAAGACTGCCCTGATTCTGCACTAGGTTGGAGACTGGTTTCTATTTTGGAATCCTTGAAGGTTATTTCATGATTCCTTTTCTGGAATTGCCGATTATTATTCATTGGCTACGTTCCCTCTTGCCAGGTCTGCTTGTGCTGCATTTGGCAGCATGGAGTTTGAGCCTTAGAATTATGATTTCAGAAAAATTTCAGTTCAAGTTTGAACGAAACCAAACTTTCTGCTTTGTTTTTCCCCCAATTACCAGGCCCCGATACCATGCCGCCTAATGTAGCCTTACTCTAATCTTGAGAGGTGGAAACATAGATCATATTTCTGTAATGTTTGTTTCTCAATTGAAGGATTTAGAAAGTGTTGATAAAAACAAAGGGAAAAAAACTTTGTCTTCCATTTATCAGTATTTTAACTTGCCCCAAGATGATATATATTCTTGAAATTTTGCGTACCTTTGTTCATACATGGATTTTGGATTTTTCTCTCTTTTTTTCTTTAAAAATTTTATGCATCTTTCCTTAAGTTATTTTTCCTTTAGCTTATTCAACATGACTGAGTCCAGGCTGAACCTTTTTTCAGGCACTTGAGAGGCAGGAATCTGATTTTCAGTCCCACTGCAGTTTAGAGTGTTCAAAATTGCAAGGAAAGGTTAATGAGATGGAGAAAATATTAGATAATGGTAAAGATGGGAATGAGCATTTTGATAGTCTTGTTCATTCGATACAAGACTGTAACAAGAGACTGGAGTTGGCAAAGAAGGTTAGACAAGCACTCCACAAGTTTTTATAAGTAAATATCAAGCATGAATCATTAGGTCTTTGTTATTCAAGGCATGAGTTTTCATGTCTGTTTGCCAGTTCAGAATGCAAGTTGTTGGACACTTGATAACATTTTTCAATTATAGCAAAAAAATAAAAATAAATTTTTTTTATCTCTTTTGCTTAAAGTTCCTGCAATATACCTTTTGAACTTATTTTCCTCAAAGCTGGCAGTGATAAAGATCTCTGGTTTTGATTTTGAGATATACCAAGTTTACAAGTTGATTTGAGGTCTGACTTTCTATGTGCCTTTATTCTGACCAGGAAGTTTTTCAATAACTGTTTGCCGTCATTTTTCTGAAGTGCATGTCACTGTGAACTGAAGAACACTTGGATACCATTAAACTCAATACTTGGCTCATGTTATGTGCATTTTCATGTTTACTTCATCTAGATCTTACATGCAACTCTTCATTTCCATTTTGTACATTTTGTCTCTGTTAGTTTCTCTAACTCTGTAGGCAATTAAGGTCGTACTTGTTGGATAATTTATGTACATATAAATGATAAGGACGTACATTTTTTCCCCCAGAAACTTGCTGTTTGTTGAATTCAACATTGTTGATTGTAGTTAGCAACTAATCCTTGAAATTTGTTTCTATGACATCAAGAACTTGGCTGTACTTATCAAGATTTAGCTAATTTTGTGTGGTTGAGATGCATTCTTAGTTGTGGGCTCCTCAACATCATCTTTTTGTTAAGATTTTAAGTTTTTGTCCTTTAAGGAAGGGTTGTTCTGTTTGTATATATTGTACTTCCAAGGAATATCACAATAATACATGAGCCTTTTGCATATTGATATTTAGAGCATGTTTGGCTTTGCTTCTTTTGTAGAAGAAGCTAGCTTTTTGGGGGCAGTATCACTCTTGATACTGTGGTACTGCCCAGGAAAGCCAAAAAGCAGCCAATTCTGGCTTCTCTTTTTACTGTTAAGCTAAACCAAACATGATATTAAATGAATTGGATGTAATGGATCTATTAAGAAAGAAATTGGTGTTGTTCAACGGTGATGTTGTCTGTGACAGGTTTTGTTTATATTTAGGTATTACTGAAGAATGGTTACTGCTTTTTGAGAGGAAAACTTTGATCTTTTTCCAGAAGTTGCATAATTATGGTCCATGTATTAGAATTATGTATTTCCTAGCCATTTATTAGTTTCTATCATTTCCTTGTCAGTAATGAAAGATAAATTTCCGTACTAATTTTTGAAGGTGATGTGTGGTTTTCCTCCTTCCATGACAGGAACTTGCAGCAAAACTCCGGGCAATAGTAATGCTGAAGAGGCAACTTGATGAAGTGCCATCACAAGCTGAACTTATTCAGTACATTTCTCAACTCTGCTACCTTTTTTTTTCCTACAAGTCTTTTCATCTTGTAAAATTTACTTTTTTTAGGTCAAATGTGCGTCTCAAAAGTCATTTGTTTAAAGCAACTACGGTTGAAGTTCCGCCTCGTACTTATGAGTTTAATATCGAGCATTTTGTTGTAGTAAGTGATGAAAGTGAATTTGTGTGGGTCTCATGGCTTATGAGCCATGGGCTTATTTTTCTCAAATTTTAAGACTTCGAGACTTGGTCAAAGAGCAAAACTCTCTTTCCTGTTCCAAGTAGTAATAATTCATTTTTTTCTCTCAACTGAAACTTCAGGTATGAGCTGAGGTTTTCAGAACTTTATACTCAGATTCAGGTATAAAAATGGTTTTATTGTGCCTCTGCAAGTTTTTTAATCATCACTTAGCTAAATGAACTGTACCTTCTAATGCTTTTCTGCAGAAAAAGCTTCGGCAAACTCGTAAGCACTATGATACCTATAACGCGTTGATGGAGATAAAAGAATTGATGCTAAAGGAGACATCCTTGTTGAACTCCATAAGCATGCAGGTCTAGATTTATATGCTTTCAATATTTTGCTTATGCAAACTTGTGTATTCCACTGTGATGATGGATAGTGCTTATATTAATTCTGTCTCTCTTACATTCAATCTCATGCAGTTCCAAGATGCTATTACTAGTGCTGATGGGCGTATCAAACTCATCGACTCATTGGAGGGAATATTAAAGGGAATTCAGCAGGTACTCATTTCTAACCTTTCAACAGTACAGAGTAGGAGATACAGTTGGTATACAACGTGCTTACTGCTTAGGGCTCATACGTGCTCTTGAACTGCTTCCGAGTCTAAAAGCTGATTTCGGGTCTATTTGGATGAGTTTCAGAATGTGCAGAAGAGCTTTTAGATGAAGTTGTCCAAGGCGGCTTCCCCAAAAAGCTCTTCTTCCAAGAAGCAGAAGCAATCACATAGAGGCCCTTGTAAACTTATATGGACCCTAAGAGCATCTCCAATGATGATATAAAGTTGGGTGCAAGTTGATATCTCCAAAATCACTTTTACATTTTTATTTACACCTCGATGAATCTAAATCTAAATTTTGCCCCCAACGAGAAGATCTAAATTCACTTTTTGTCTATTGTGAATGAAAAATAAAATGGAAATTCACATCTTTTTTTACATTTTTTGCCATTGGAGAGGTTTCAGATCACTTTCAAGATTTAAATCTCTATTTTACACCACCATTGAAGTTGCTCTAATAACGTTTACTGAAACTAGAATAGCTTCTCGAAGTTACTGATCTTCTAATGATGTCATGATTTTCATCAAACTTTTTCGACTAGTGATTTTCCCTCTGCATAAATTTCTAGAGGCATGGAAAAGTGCAAACTACGCTGCAATCAGAACAACAAATTTGTGATTCTCTCAAGGAAAAATATGCAGCTGCAATTTCAGAGCAAAGACACGGCTATTCTCTCTTGAAACTTTTCCAGGTATTCCATGGATGAAGATGTCACAATTCGCTCGATTTAGCGTTGTTGCTAAGCTTGAAGAAACATAAAAAGTTACCTTTTTTATTTTCAAACAAGTTTGGATATTTTACTTTTAAAAATTGAAGTGATTTTGTTAAAACGAAAGAGTTATTTCTAATTTTTACTAATAAAAGAATTATTTATTTAAAACCTTCATTTATAAATAAACTTTTTAACCTTTGCTGAGTGTGTTTGGCTATTTTAAAAAATGAGTAAAAGAAAAGAAACTTTTTGTTTTCAACATTTTAAATTTTAACTTTGGACTTCAAAAAAAAGTTCATAATTTTGAAAGCAACTCGAGTCTTTATCTTGCTATCGCTATAATAAGCAACTTTTCTACTTATTTTACTTATTATATATCCTTCAAATGGCAGGAAGAATGTGCAAGGAACGAGAGACTTCGTGATCAAGTTTCATGATCATTCCAATACGCAGAGATCTGCCCAAGTCTAGTTCAGATCGAACTGGCACGGTTGTATTTGAAACTAAACAACATTTGCTGATTTAAAGGTTGAACAAGAGTTTAATGATCATGATTGATTTACAAGAAAAATAGCCATACTAGAAACCATGAGATTTGATTATGTATACAAGTTTGTACTTCTCACAGTTTACTTCAAGTTTGCAATAGACATCTGTATCTTCAATATACTACTGCCTTGCCAATCGATAATTTTTTTATGTGGAAACAAGTCGATAGTGTTCATTTCTCGCCTACTCGATAAATCCAACAAAAATGGTGCAGGAACCCAAATTTCAAGAAATGCGTTACAAACTCCCTATTTGATTTAGCTAAAAAAGTTCAATAAAAAATGAAGATATCAAAAATTAATTGTGGAAGCCACAACTTGTCAACTTTTCAATCACACATTTAATCAACTTTTTTATTAAAATTTGCGAAAAATCCAACTTTTAGCAAAATAAAACAGGGCAAACAATATCATAGACAATGCCAGGGATTAAAGGCCTAATCCCTTCTTACAAGAGCAATAATATACATGACGAAATCATAAAACGCGCCCAATGTAACATCAGGCTGAAATGCAATCAACACCACAAGCATACAATATGATTACACTCCACACAGTAAACGGACATTACAGATAGGTTTAATCTATTTGTACAACTATGGATATGGATGACGTGTGCTGGTGAATATCACGTGACATGTCAACCAAATTGTAAACCACGATTGTACACCAAGCATGATTATTACAGATAATATGTACGGTGTTACTAGTACAAGGTTTCATTCAAACGATAAATATCTCAAAATGCTCACAAGAATCTCAGATTCTTTATCCGTATTCCGAGATGTACTTCTGATAATATAGAAAAATCAAACTCTTAAGACTGCAAATATCTGGATCTCATACTTAATTCGAGTGCTTACAGATTACAAAAAGGAGCGAAAAGCTTTAAAAATAATCGAGCTAGGATGATTGGACCTCACTGGAGGTAATGCAAAATACTAATTGCTGAAGTACAGATATTCATTTAGCAAGCACAAACTAAGCCAAGTTAAACCTTACGCCTCACCTTTACCTCCAGCATTGACCTCAGATGCTCCCCCGTTTTTTGATTCTTTTGTTATGATACCCCCTGGCCGACTGCCTACAATGTGCATCCAATTCTATATATAAGTGTCACCACATTCAATATTTAGGAAAGTGCAAGTATAGATTGGCATAAAGCTAAAGCCATGTGATGTAACTCTCATAAAAGGAGGTCATCTCGAATCTCAATCATGTTCACTTGATAATTACCTACCATTTGCATAAAACTTGGAGCAAATTCCATTGCCATAGTGAAAAATATAGCATTAACAAATTTTATGAGTGTAAACAATTGGGAAAAGAAATTGGTAATCACCAGAGCCAAAACCATGGTGGGATTTCCCTCCATCTGATGTCCCCTCGTGCAACTCCCTTGGTATAGCGATGCCTGCATCGCTAGGTATACAATTATCTCCAGTCGGAGGCCCTGATGCAGATTTTGGAGTGTAAGTTGTTGACCAAGATCCTCCATTCGATCCAGCTAAGGCCATTATAACATCTGCCTGATAAAGAGCATAAAACTCATCATGGTTTGTGGAGGGATTACAATTATTGTAACGGTTCAAACCTCAACGAACACAATACAAAAGGCATAAAAAACCCTTTAAAATCCAATCTACAAAAGAGATGAAGATATTCCTTCAGTGCTAGCTTCACAAATAAGTGTTAATAAAGAGTTGAGCTTCAGCGTCGTGCATTCTGTACATATATGAATACTTCTGGATGTTATACAGCAAGAAAATTACTCAACAACCAATCCAGCATCAGAATTATACTCCTATTCTAAAGCACTGAGGCAAAAAGGTAGTTCATGAAAAGGATATCGGTCCCTGATCATTAGATATGAATAATGATCCTCCAATTAATAGCATCTGTTATTAGAATGTACAATGTAGTCTTTTTCTTAACTGATTAAGTGGTTCCTTCCCTAGCTTCCCTGAGACTATGCCCCTGTTTGACATCCATTAAATCAAAATTCCTTTTTTCTCACTCATTTTCAACCATATATTCAAACAATAAAATATTTTGCACATAAATTCATAACTTTTTTAATACTTTTTAACCACACATTCTTCAAAATATCACTATTCCAAAATTCATTTTTTCCGAAAAAACTCGTTATAATGGATATCAAACGGGGGCTATATTTCACTACTTAACATTTGTTCTTTGACAGCGAGGGGGTTCAGTTACATATAACTCTTAACATCAGAAAAACGATTAAAAAAAAAAACCATACTACATATCTGTCCAGCTAATGCCAATTAAAGTAAAAGGAACAACATTAGATTCTTTATATGTAGAAATCGTGGCGATTCTAAAAACTTAACCCTATTCGATAATTCAGAAACTCCTTACTCTCGCTCTTCAAACATCCTGTTGTTTCTCTATACATCACCCAAAATATAGCCAAAAACGCTGTTCTCCACTACTGCACATCACAAACCACGAACAAAGAGAGAAATAGATGTACTTCTTTTGAACCAATTCTCACAAATCAATTTTTCTATGAAAGATCAGCCATAGAAAACATTGATTCTGTTACAAGACATTTCAAAATGAACTTGGACATGACAAAGATGGGGTGTATTGGCAAATCAACAAGAGTAGAGAAGAATGACGTGCAAGAAAAAAGTCTGAGAAATCCAACATCCACAACCTGTTGGCATGCCAAGAAGGTGTAAAACCAACATTCTCAATGATAATTTAAGAATCTTGCTTTCCCTCAAGTTTTCCAATTCATTCTCCCATTTTCAGAGGGGTGAACAAACAAAATCTATAGAACATTTTTTAGAAAAGAAAGGGAGCAAAAACTAATCCTACCTTACTCACAAACAAATCCTATCTCCTGCACCTACATTCCATATTGTGAACATGATAAAAGAAGAAAATCCCGTTGTTATGAACTTCCAAATGTTTCTATGAGAATGTCTCGCAAAACTTTTGAAATTTTGACTAGTTGTTCCAAATCATACTTGCTCCTCACAACCCTGAGTTCTTACAGCATAAGGAAGATTTTTCGGGAAATCTTCAAAGAAATTTTTCTAAATGACTGTTTAGAAATTAAGGTCAGTGACCATAATCAAGAATCTCTTGCCTTCCAGCTACCATTATGGTGAGCTTTCGTCACTAGACATGCTCCTCTGTAGCTTCGCTACACTTCCTGTCCAAGTTCCAACAGTAGAAAGCACAAACTCCTTGAATTATAAACCCTAAAAGGCTTCCTTGATAATGACATCCGACCTCCACTTCGAGGTAATAATACAAATAACTTCCAAAATTAGCATAATACTCATAAACATAGCTACAATTAAGCATGATAATAAAGATGCTATAACACTGGATCATAGCAAGACTAAAGGGTGAATTTTTTCTTCACCTACTAATCAAGTCAAATAAACATGAAAATACTTCTGTTTAAGATAATGGTACAAAAAGCAGTTGATCAGGTATGCATCAGTCAACCGGTTGATCAAAAAAATGCAGAAAGCAGACCTTGTTAGGGTGGACTTTGTCAAAAACATGGGCTTGACCACCATAAAATATAGTCATTTGGCGACTGGCTGATTCTATTCTGTGTTGACTGTCATTAAAAAAAAAAAAATACAAATAAAACTCATAAATCTTTTAGCCAACCACGCAGATAGCTCAGGTAAGAAAATTAGAAAAATCACTATTATCATGAATTGACCTGGGTGTAGCAGACGATTCTGGCTCCGGAATGTAAACAGCGGACTTCTGTTTATCAGTACGTATGAGCACACCCGAAGGTTGTCTCTCAGAAACACCTCCAGTTGCGTTGATAGAACTCAAAATTCCAGACCCTTTAATTCCAGTCCTAGATCCTTCATCAGCAGCTGTTCGAGATATGGCAG
>CAIGRN010149090.1:0-12957 GCA_903798345.1 Fraxinus anomala
TTCATTCTGGCTCTTCTGCTGTTCTCTGTTGAGGCGATTTTGTGAGCCTTTCTTCGAGGGTTTTACTTATGTCTTTGAGCAGTTTAGATCATGGCCGTGTTGTTGTATTTTCTTTGTACCGAGCCTGTAGTATTGTGCATTATTGGTGTAGTGTTTAGTGTTTTAGGTTTCATTTAGGGGTTTCATTTGGACTCCAAATGAAACCGGTAAATCTGCACTAGTAAGGTTGTGAGGTTCTGATTCTTATGTTGAATAGGTGTTTTTGGGAGATTCTTTTGTGGATCGATGATCATTTAGAAGTGGTCCGAATCTAAGTCTTGGTTGTACAAACGGTTATCGTTCACTCTTGAAGGTTCTTGCATAGTGACAGACTCAATTACCTCTGAGCCCCCAGATTAGGCTTGGTCGAACTAAGTGAACAATTTCTTGTGTTATTTCGTTTCTGCATTTTTCTGTTCTTGAGTGTGTTAAGTTCCATTTTGTGCATTACTTGGGTAAATCGTACCCAACAAATTAATTACAGCTCTAATCCAAACTAAGGCGCCCAAATCTATTATGCAAGCTTATCTTTAAATATTTAATTAGTATATTTATTACTTTTTTATATTCATTTTCAAGATTTACTCTTGCATATCATCCTTCTCGGGGATCGATCTGAGTCAGAGTATTTTATCATTGCTCTCATTTCTGTAAGGAAGAAAAATATGCAACATAAAAGCATTTTCAAGAGACTATATTTTTAAAGAGCATATTCTATCATTCGAAGAATATCTACAATTTTATAGAGTTAAAATTTTGAAGTACTCCAATAAGTTCTTTATATTTAACACTTAATTTTACTACTCCAAAAAAAATATTTATTTTTTTCTCTATCTTTTATTTTAATTAGTTTTTCTCTAGATTATTTTATTATTTTCCTATATTGAAATTTGAAACACTTTGATTACATTTAATCAAACCCACTCTCTAAATTAAAATATTAATTTTAAGAGTCTTTTGGAGTATAATTTTAAAGGTTGGCTTTTTAAAATAGAGAGCATCGCATATTTATAGAGTTTCTTGAAAAATGCTCTAACATCTACCAATTTTCCCATCCAAAAGTACCAAAGACACCATAAAACAATAGAAATGTGTATGCTACGCGTCTATTTTTCACAACTTTTGAAAAGTTGAAACTGCTTTTGANTAATTTTAAAGGTTGGCCTTTTAAAATAGAGATCATCGCATATTTATAGAGTTTCTTGAAACTGCTCTAACATCTACCAATTTTCCCATCCAAAAGTACCAAAGACACCATAAAACAATAGAAATGTGTATGCTACGCGTCTATTTTTCACAACTTTTGAAAAGTTGAAACTGCTTTTGAACTTATATTATTGTGTGGAAGTGTTTTGTCTTTAGAAACTTCTTCAAGAATCTCTTCTACAAGAATTACAAGCAAAAATAAAAGTCCTGTCCAACGACCATACATACTTCAAGAGGCAAAACGAGAATGCAATTAATGCACTTCGAAACCTTCATGTGTAATGGAACGGGCATTTTAAGTTTGCCAAAATAGATGCGCAGTAATTGAACACAGACAACCATATACATTATAAGCTGAATAAATCTTAAAAAATAACATAGGATAAAATCCTTTAATAACCAGTACTCCAAAGTCCAAATGTCATTCCGATACATCATTTTGCTGGAAAACTACTTTATTAGAATAATTTATGGTTCCTTTTTATCCCATTGTGTCAGAAGGAGTTGGCAAATTGATCACAGTGCTCTTCACCTTTGTCATCATGTTAATGCTGTTAATGCTGTTGGTGATTCCTTGTGATCAAATTCACTGTCCTTAAGATCCTGGAATAAAATCATGTTTCAGATGCTAAGAGGCCATTAAGATAATAGATTTCGAGGCTCTAACGAATGACGAAGCTTTTTTTTTTTTTTCCATAATTTCCAGTTTTACCTGGAATGGAAAATGATCAGGACCACGTGCTGGAGCTGAGTTAATCTGAACCGTCCCAGTCTCCATAGCATCGCTTATCAGCATTGCCTTGTTGATATCTTTCGTGAAGACGCAGCCCTGCAGTGAATTAAAACCATGAATTCTGGGTAAAGATGTTTCATGTTTATGTCACAAACAAGATAGCCACTTTCAAGAAAAACTTCAAACGAAAAGTTTCCTAGTACCGCACCTGGAGTCCAAAGTTACGGGCAAGACTGGTCCAAATGGCTCCTCCCATGTATTCTCATGTCTGGCCGCACATTATCTAACAAAAGTGGCAAGATGAGGTTGCCATCTCTCTTGTACTCCTGGCAAAATGTTGCTCCTTTCTGTTTAGCATCATTAACCAGCCCCTCGATAAAGTTTGCAGATGATTCTGAAACGACTGGAGTGATATCACAGTTATCCTCAGGTGGACCGACTGTCAGTTTTGCCACCTTGGCTTTCACTTTCTCGACAAGAGCGTCCGCAACAGATTCCATCACCAAGACAACCTTAACAGCTGTGCATCTTTGACCACTGTTATAGATGTGGACACAAATTATGACTGTCACTCCAAGATTGATGATAAATTTTGTATAGCATATTTTACTTTTCCTATACTTTAGTTCCATACACAAATCGTGCTTGTGATCAAAGGTGTGAAGCTGTGAATTTGTTTCTTACTGAAACAGACAATCCCAAATAGCGAAAAGAATATTAAAATGCCTTCAGACCTTTAAGAAAAGCCTCCTTTTATGATATTTGAAGCTACCAAATCTAAATCAGCATCCTCAAGCACAATGCAAGCATGCATCTTTTCCTCCCAGTTCCATTTCTAGAGGGATCATGCCGGCTTTCTTCGAAATTGCAATTCCCGTGTCACCACCCGTAAAGCCGACAAAAATAAACTATCACTTACAAAGGAGAGAGTTTTCGTTGTAATTGGAAGGAAAGAACAGATGTTATGTAATCTTGGAGGGAGCACAACTGAGACTAGGACTAAGAGGAACTCATATGCTATCTAATAAATTACGAATAATGGCTACCTTATGCAGTTCACCCCGGGATGCATTGTCAAAAAATCACCAATCTCAGAGCCCTTCCCGGTGATACAGCTGATGAGTCCTTTGGGGAAACCAGCTAAGTGAAAGCAATGTACCATATGAAGGCAAGCCACTGCACCCTGTGAGGTAATGGTATAGTTTTAGAATCAGGACTGTATTTTTATGGCTAGTTTGGTACAGGGTATTTTACAAAATTGGACAGAATTAGGGAAGACAAATCTCGTCCATTGTGCTATACAGTTCTTTCCATTGTTGCGTACCGTAAATATGCAGTAGTTGTTCCTAGTAGGTTTACAATCTCTCTTTCCACACACTGATTCAGGCATGTGAATTATGATTAACGGTAGCCAGTAAAGTTGTGATAATAGTAATATGTTACACAAAGAAATAGTTTACTAGAGAGATTAAAGAGAGAGTACCTGAGTTGGGGGTTTGAGCACAAGGGAATTTCCAGCGATCAGGGCCGGCCCAATTTTGGAAACAGCAAGGTTGACCGGATAGTTAAAAGGAGAAATTGCTAAAACAACACCCAAGGGCATCTGTAACATATAGTTAAATTAGAAACCATGAGCTTGTTTGATCATCGTTATTTTCAAAGTACATTTTTCTTTCTTATTTTTAACCGCATATTCTCCATGAAATCACTACTTCAAAATGCATTTTTTTTTGCAAAAAAAATGGGGCTCAAACTTGCCCCTTAACTATCACATTTTAAGAAAAATAATCAGCTGTAAAAAGTGTTGGAAAAATAATAGAGAATACCACAATGGAAACAAATGAAGAACAAGATGAATAAAAAAAACTAGAAGCAAGACTTGATTACGATATTTTTATCGTTGTGTTCAAACGATATTTGCCTCCTCCATCAAGCTTTTAAGAAACACCAAAAGCTTAAATATTTCTCCAAGTTGAACAAGGAAAAAAATGTAAATGATTATGTGAAGAGCAAATTTGGCCAGAATTTTGGAATGAATAAATGGATGATTTTCAAAAATATATGTTTTGGAATGACAACTATCACATATTTATACACTCCAATCATTCCTATACGAAGTTGTTCCAAATCTATGTGAAGAGATGCAAGGCTTCACCAAAAACCACCAAAACATTTGAAAAAATTCCAACCAATGGTCGGATAGGCTATAACTATGCGATCGCATAGTTATAACAATGGTCGCCTCATTTTTCCCTGAAGGCTGTCATGCGACCGCAAGCCATATTGGATTATGCGGTTGCATAGGCCAATTTCTTGGAGCCAAATGTGGTTTTCTTCCCTCTTTTCAATTCATCCACTCGTGATCAAATATATTCATCCTTTCATGGTTTTCCTCTTGATTTTGAACAATAATTCTAAAGAAAGGTTTTTCTGACTCCTACATTGATGGTAGCCAGAGAAGAGAAGAAACAAAGTAGAATTTGCAAATTCCAAACGTTCAGTCTTATGTACACTCTTCGGATCATTTCAATAAGAGAAATCAGAAACTTCTGACATTCACACGGTGGAGAAATTTTCAGACAGGCCTACAAAAATTATGGATATATCCAAAAACTTACACCCTAAAAAATTTACATGTATATCCATATACATATGCCTTAGATAGTTAGATGTAAGACAGTATTTCTTTCGTTACCCTGGAAACTGTCCGATGCCAGGAATGAGCCCTGTACCAAAAGTCTAACCTCTTCTTCAGCACAATAAGAAACCAGATCTCCAGACCTCACAACCTTATTTAAGACAACAATATCAGGATAATGTTATATAAAATATCCCAAGACCAATATGCATTTTAACTTAGTAAAAGCTAATAGCTACCTCAGTAACAAAATCCTTTGCTGGTTTTGAGATTTCCTTCACCAAACACTCTCCAATTGGGGCTTTGTGCTCTTTGAGTATAGCAGCAGCTTTGTGAAGGAGTTCTGCACGCTTCCAGAGCGAAGTTTTTGCCCACGCCTTTTGTGCAACTTTTGCTATTTCCATCACCTTGTTAACCTCTTCTTGTGTACAAGCTGGATAAGATCATGATCATAAACAAGAAAGTAAGTATTGCTTTTTCCATATCAGTTAAAATTTGGAACCATTGACATTACATGATATCACTATAGAGGCTGTATAACACCAATTGACGGGACCACCTATATTCTATACCCGCGTTAGTATCGATCGATAATCTTACCTATACACGTGTTAGTATCGATCGATAATCTTACCAATATTTTTATTGACTTCCATTAGTGAAATTAATAAAAAAGAACTGAAAATTAAAGTGTGAAACTTTTTTTGACACCTTAAAATATGAAACCAAACAAATGCAAATAATTAAAAGTTTGAGGGTCAAATGTGAGCAATACTGATTGAGAAGTTTAAAGCTAATCCAGGCTGAGACCAATTTGACCTTAAAATTGTATATTATTTGTTATGTCAACTATCAAGTTTTCCGTTGAAATTTTAACAGGTTTAGTTCCCTTTTTTGGGGGGTTTTGATTGTATTTTTAGGTGAGCTTTTTATAGAAAGAAAGAAGACTTTTATGGCATTGTTTTGGCTGGAGAAGGTACTTTAATTGGAGAATGCTAAGATTTCTGAGAGCGCCAAACCTAAGTTTTTGCTTTGACCCAAGGAGACCTTTGAGGGAGTGAAATATTGAATCTTTAGATTTCTCACTTTTTGATTTTCAACCCTTTATTAGTTGTATAAATTATCCTATCTATAGATATTGTTTTTAGGGATATGTTAGTATCCGAACTCATAAGAACCTCGAGACCACTCCAAAAAGGATTAAACGGAGCTTAGGGCTTATCTGGACGCACTTAAAATCACAATTTGGATCGTTGATAATTAAAGTTTGGACCGTTGCTTTTCACAAAAACCATACTCTTTTTGCAGAATATCTGACACATCAGCCGCAATTTTGGACAAATTTGTGACATAATGACCATTTTACCAAGACTCTTTAATTCATGTTTGCATGATAGAAACCCATTTTAGGTACTTCATTTTTAAACAGTCAAATTTTGCTGCTACACTGGGACTCATTTTGCAGGCAACAAAGGTCAATTAATTGCTCAAATTGGGAAAGAAGCTGTGCCAAACAGGCCCTTAATGGTAAAACCAAGTCAAAACAATAGGTCGTACTAAAAGCTCATCCATTGAGCTCGTCCATGAGTCTTGTGTCATCGGTAAACATCATTATTAACACACTGAAAATTTATTTCCTAGTGACGTCAACACCTTCCAATGATCACTTCAAAGAGGATAAATATCATCTCCGATGTCAGCACCACCCCTTCGATCAATTTGAAGAGAGTTATAATTGCCTAACAGGACACAATCATGACCTAAGCCTAATCCTACATCCTAGGTGAAATTATGTTTTGATTGAAGAACTCAACATCATATTAAATCTCTTCAAATAGGACAGTGACATACGAATCGAGACCATGCAACATAGCTTGACGGGATAGAGGGCAGCAAGCTCTTGTTGAAGGTTTATAAATAGGGACAATAGTCTCCTATAGAAGGTTGTGATAAGCAATTCTCTGTAATACAATACCTAAAATACTTCCAAGTGAGAAATTTTCTCCTCTCTTCTTTTCTTCTCTCTCTCTCTCTCTCTCTCTCTCTCTCTCTCTCTCTCTCTCTCTCTCTCTTCAATATTTCAGCTATTACACTATTAAAATTTTCTTAAGTTGATCTATAATTACCAAGTCAATTTTAGTCATCAAAAGTTTGTATCTAGAAGAAAGGCCCAATAGAACAACCTGCATCAAGGAGTCATTTTCAACATTCTTGAGCACTCAGAATCAACTCGCCTAACAAACAGGAGCCACAATACTGCATCAGGGAGTCATTTTCATACAAATTTTGCTGAAATCAACTTTCCCAACAATTTTCGTGGTGGAGATGATTTCACTAGGCTCAAAAATCCCCAATCAACATGAGACTGTTTCAAATTTTTATAATTTGTTGATACTAAGTGTGAAAACTCATAATGGTGGAGTATGATAATTTATGTTTTGGGAATTGTGACTGTAAAAGAAAAGTTTCATAGAAATTTCTAAAGTGGCATGACCAAGATGGTGAAAGATGTGGGAACGAGATAGATGCACAATTATTCAACTTTGAGGAGATATGAAAGAATTCATATTTGGGGTCTTAGATAATTCAAGTCAAAGTGGAGATTTTAAAGATTTTTGATTTAATATTGTCTTAATTAAAATATGAATTAGATTTTTATTGTTTGTTTTGGGGGTGTCAATATGACTCGACAAACCGTGGCTCGGGAGAACCAATCCCCATTTTGGGGCTTCAGCTCGAGCTGTGTCACATGCCATTTTTGGTATGTGACGAGCCAACCTTAAATAATAATTAAAAAAATCAACTTAGGTTCCTGCAACAGGCAACAACTTAGCTAGCTACTATTGTAGGCAGCAGTAGCTATGCTGCTTGTGTTAGAAAAAAACAAAAAATAATCTCGAGTTGGCTCGGCTCGATAAAGTTCAAGCAGAAAGCTCAGGCAGAGTCTAGATTTTTTGGTCGAGCAAGTCCGGCTAAAAAAACATGAATCATTTTTACTCGAACAGAACCTAAGTTTCGACTCGCGAGCCGACTCAACTCGATTCGACTCGTTTACATCCCTAGTTTGTTACCTAGGCAGAATGGGATTTTTATTGTTCTATCTATTATTGGAGTGGTTTATTATTTTCTATTTGGTATATGATTACTTAACCATGTTCTACGAATAGGAGTCATCATGTTGCATTCTATTTATCTCAATTAGTAAGATAGTCATGGAGGGACTTAGGATGAGACTTGAGGATTTTCTATAGTCTCACCCAATCTCGACTTGTGGTGTGTGGAGGATTCTATATAAAAGTTTTACAAAATTTTCATATAATGGAAGTCTCCGTCTTTGACTATATGTGGTTTTTCTTTGATTTATAAGTTTTTCCCGTAATTTTTTTATCGCTGTTTATTTTCCCATCTTTATATTTTTCTGAATATATGAACAAATAAAAGAATTGATCTTAGTTTCCTACCGACACAAGCGTAACAAAATAAAAAATAATTCTTTACTTTCATCTTCAGAAATGAAATGCACTTTGTTCATGAAAAAATGAGGACAAGAGATATGAACACATGCAGTCCCCTTCTGATTAAGAATGTGGTCCAAATCAAGAATGTATTGTATTGTAAATACGTTAATATTTATGTCATTAGAGAAGAAGAAGAAGCAGCTCGAAGAATACTTTCGAGTTGATTGCATGTTTGAATTTTTGTCACAAGTGGAAGAGACATATCCATTGTGTTAATTCCCTACTAGATAGGCAATCAATCTATGGAAAATTTCTTCCTCAAGTCCTAAGAAGATCCTTTATGTAAAGATCTGATGAAAGTGATTGATGTGACAACCTACAACCCAAACAATTCAAATCCTATCAGCCTATTGACCAAGAGCCCTGACAAAAACTATAGGATGGCTCCCCTTTCCCAAATAGTAAAGTACAATCTAGGACAAGTAGGTGATAAGATGTCTATGATGGGACGCCAACATCATAGTGGGTCGGATGAAGTCGTGTGCACTTCATCCAACGGTCATGGCTTTAATTTTAACACTATAAATACCCTCTCTTATATCATTTTAAACCTAATACAATTCCAAATACTAAAAACTTCAACTCTTTCTCTCTAGTTTTTACATATATAATATTGCTTGCCTTAATGTTGAAGGTTGTTATACAAATATTTTATCTTGTTATCTTGTTGATTCAACATCGGAACTCAAACACTTTGTTGGCTCGTGTCCTAAGGAGTTACTTCCATCGTACATTGCAAGGTTTTCGCTTACGTGGACGCGAGTGGGGCTCAGGTTTCTGTTGGCTCGTTCTTAGGGGTCAACAATCACTACATTTTCTTCTGAGGAAGTATTGGTTGGAGGTATTGGAGGTGAGGGAGGATACCCAACTTTAGTGTCTTTTTCAGCATCTTTGGTTAGAGAGAGTGTGGAAGGAAGAGGAGAATGTGAAGATGGAGGAGGATGGTCTGTAATTGCTTTATCATCCCTCTTCGACTCGAAGGAACTCTTGTTGAGGGAATAGACATCAATAAGCTAGGCCAAGACGCTGTATATTCCTTTATAGACAGAGTTGAAGAATTTGGCATTTTAGGGAAAGGAGAAGTTCCCACGCCTTATCTTTCTAAGGGAGAGTAAATATTAGAGGAGGTGAAGGTTGTCCAGGGTCAACTTCAGCACCTTTAGGAGGTAGAGATGGAGTACGAGTTAAAGAAACTATCTTTGGAAACAAAGCCTCAATTATAGGGAGCGACGACACCTCTTTAAACATGATGCTATCTTGGACATTGATGTTGGACTGTTTTGTGAGTGAAAGATGTAGAGTTACTCTCATTGAAGGATGACAAGTTGGCATCGCTGACAAATGTGGAGAAGAATTGGATTCTACAGGCTTTATAGAAAAAGAATATTCTATGGGAGGAATAGGTGTTGTCCTTGGTGATATTGTTGCCCTACTTTCACTTATAAGATAGTGGTTCTCGACCTTCTTTTACCCTCATCCACGTTTGGGGATAATTTTGGAGAAATGGACCATTTCTCTAACACAAAGAATCTTAGGCTAATAGTACTAGATTCTAATGCAGCACATTGTTTATTCCAAGGCTTTTCAACAGAAAGTAAGTTTCCACCTTTTCGAGGACAACATTTGATGCAGTTAGATGTTGGAGCACGTCAACTGAAACATCCCTCTTTGGGACTAATTGAAATATCATAGTTCAATAACTAAGGTTGACCTTACGTGCGGAGTTATACAATTAACAAGCAATAAGTCACTTTTAATTCTTTCTAAATGGTTAAACAAATAATCAAATTATCCTAAGTTGAATTGCCGAAGTTTGTAATAAGAAAGTAATAAATAACATCAATATTGATGACGGAGAAACCTAACTGGGTAAAAACTCATGTACTAAACAAGTTACCTCCACTATAGACAATACGGAGTGAGTTACAGTAAGATGCTGCATAGCCAACTCCACTAGACTTTCCAATCTATTTCCTGCTAACTTCAATGTCTGCTCCAAGACCTGATCCAAAATCTGCTCCAATATCTTTTGCAATTGTCTCTTCCTAGTGAAATTTCAAGAACCTATTCCAAGGTCTTGTGCTCTTCCCGTACTTGTAGTCTAACCTCTCTTAACCTCCAGCAGCCTCTGAAGTTCAACTAAGAAAGTACATTCCTAAGGATGTTTATGAAGTAGATGTTTTGGATTCTTCAATTTGATGTTTTCCCAAAGTGTATAATAAGGATAAATCACAAATGAGGAATGTATTCTTGGATATCTAAAGAATGATATGAAGCAAAAGAATAATAATAACCACACAATAATTCATGCATAGGATTGGGTATTTATAGGATAAGGTAATTAGGTTGAATGGGCAAGAAAAAAACTTCAAAACAGCAATTATGCTTTTTTCGATTGACTTGTCGCTCGATCGAGAAGCTGACGACGAGCAAGCGACACACTGTCGCTCGAGCGAGAGCTCTGCGATAGGCAAGCAACAGACATTCTATTTTTGTCGCTCGAGCAGTGTCCAGGCTATAGGTTAGCGAAAATATAGCGCCGTGTTTCTCCTCTTTTTATACTCGAATCCTAGACCTCATAACCCAACTTGTGTAAATTGCACCCTAGGTCCTTAACTTTTACAACACGTTACAAATTAGTCATTTTGTCAACAAAATCGGCAACTCTAAAAACCTAACAAACTCCCCATTTGATATTCTGTGACAAAACTATACAATAAATCAAGGAAAACTAAAAAAAACTACCCAAGCACTGTTTCTTGCATTTCTTGTCAAACTTGTTTCCTGAAATCCAAACCTCAAATACCAAGTGTAAAAACACGTGATACAAGAAATGTAACAATTGAAATTCATAATCATAAATAAGCATGCTAGTTTGAGACGTGACATTAATATCAATAAAACATCAACTGAAATATTAATATCACAAAATATCAAAACTCAAACAGCTTATGCATTATGATATGGAATGCAATGCAATACCAATTCTCTCCCTTCCTACAAACTCTCAATATGTTTTTGTGCAGTATGCAAAATGTATCTATATTTCTCCCCAAAGATCCCTAAACATAAAATGCAAATGTCAATACATTCAATTTCAACTTCAAGTTTTATTTCAATTTCAAGCTTTACCTACTTTCTCCCCCCCTTTGTCACAAATGATGAAGGTTAACATATAATAACTCAAAAATGCTATTATTATCATGCACAAGTATAATCAATATACAGTAAACATTTCAACATATTCAGTTCAAGTTATCATAGAGTAAATTATATAAGTGATCCATGTATGTAAAGTGTTACTAATCTTTTGTAAGCAGGACTGAAAACCTTATTTTTGTGAGAAATGACAAACTAAACATCACGTCAATAAATGTATTCTTCTACTTATGAAAGTCAAAAAATTTGAAGCACATTAGAATCTTTAAATAAAAGCTCATTTTGTATTGATATTTTTTTCTCCCCCTGACTTTTTGCATATATATTTTTCTATATTTTAAGCTCATAATTATTTTTCACATCTTAAGTGCAAGCTCTTCTCCATTAAACGACTAAAATGACCCATATAACGAGTTTAGGCTGGTTAACCCAAGTCAGTTGACTATAGGCTGGTGGCTATGAGAAATCACACAAGCTTAATTGTTCAACTCAAATAAACTTCGAAAAAGAATATGAGATATTGAGCTTTTTATTATCGGGGATGAATTAGAGATTAGGTCTAATAAATAAGGTTAATTCATGTTCAAAGTCACTTAATAACATTTGATTGACATCCCAAATCTCACACATGTAGTAGAGTCTCACTAACAATATTATAGTGTGTGCAGTGCAGATGGTATATGAAGATACATATACTAAGTACTCCATAAATAATTTAAATCAGTAATGGAAACTATGTTACAGCTTATCGATTAAATCCATGCATGATTACAACATACAAGTTCAAGAATGTTATATATCATGATGTAGTAAAAAATTTCGTCATTTTTTATTTTTCATTTTGTTGTTTTTATTTTAAAGTATGAATGCACCAATCACACAAAATAAAATGTCAAACACAAAAAAAAAATGCATGAATTTTCTACCTAAAAAATAAATAAACAAATATGATGAATGTATAAATCAATGTCACACAATAATAAAATACGAGCATGCACCAAAAAATACCTAATCAGTTAGGTACACACATACTCTTACCTTTAAGAGCACCGTGATCTATTTCTCAATTTTTTAAATCACTTTTTTTCATCCAAACTTGCCTAATGACGGGAATATTCTTATTCATCTGTGTCATTAACTTTGTCAATTGACTCACTTGATTAATAAGAAAGTCAATTTGGCCAACAAACTCCTTATTCTTATTTCTATTTAAGTTCTGGTTTCTCTTTCTGTTTAAGAAATGATGACACATAGGCCTTACGTGTCCTAACTCACTACAATGAAAACATGTAGGGATAAACCTATGACCAAATGTATATGATTGCTGACACCTATTCCTAGATTGGCGAGTCATACGCTGTCTAGTAGGCCGCTGTCTAACAAATCACTTATCATTAAGATCGGGATTAGACACATGTTTGAGCTGGTCAGTGACAGGTACAAGCGTGATATTAGAAGTACTAGCAATGTTCCCCTTAAAACCTAGACCTCCCTTATTTTCAGCCGGCTTGCCCATATCTAAAATGTTATCGAACTTTTCAGAATCACTAGAGAAGGCAAGTAGATGAGACTTAGAATATTCTAGATCGCTCAGTGGTTAACTTGCTGACTCTCCTAAAGAACTTCTCAAGCTCACGGTGAGGTTCTTAACTTGAGTCTCTAAA
>CAIGRN010149095.1:0-12674 GCA_903798345.1 Fraxinus anomala
ATATATATATATATATATTGGCACGTGTTTGAATTAATTGAGATGCAAACAATTTTTTTTTTTTTTTTTAAATAATACCCCATGCTTTATTAGTTCGTGTCCGCACTTGTGTGTGATGAAAATGCATCTTATTGGATTATTATTTTTAAATAAATTAAAATAATAGAATAGAAAAAATAGAAAATATTAAGGATTTTGCCGAGAAATAATCTTTTAATAGATTTTTTATATAACTTCATACTATCCTATATATAGATAATTATATTTGTTAGTCAAAGTAGATAATGTAGTCAAAGTTGAGTGACTAAATTCAAATTTCGAAAATCAAAGTGAAACAAAACTTCTTTTCAATTGGATTNATTTCGAAAATCAAAGTGAAACAAAACTTCTTTTCAATTGGATTGTACAAGAAACAAAACTGTGTTACAATTTCATCAACTAATAGCATCTCCAATCGTGACGTAAAATTAAGTGTAAATTAATATTTCCAAAATCACTTTTGCATCCTCAATTACATCCAGGTGAATCTAAATTTAAATTTTGCTCCAAATAAAAAAGACATAAATCAACTTTTTAAGTCTTGTAGGTGTACATTTTCTGCTTTAAAATGCAATTTGCATTTCCTTTGCATCTCCTCATTAGAGAGGCTTCCCGTCACTTTGAAAATTTAAATAACAATTTAAATTTATTTTACACCACAATTGGAGATGCTTCACGGTGTTCAAAAGAATTGATCATCTCAGGTCTCTGTTTTAAGAGTTTCAAATGCTGACAGCCTGATACAATCCCAAATTCAATAAATTTATGAATGGGTGGAAATTATATCGCAGGTTCACATTAAGAATAAAAATAAAAAATAACTCAAAATCATAGAAATAACTGATTGAGATCATTATTAAAAAGACCCCAAAAAACATAAAAATAATTTTTTTCATTGTACAAAAAAGAAAAGAAAATGAACAAATAGTTGCATAGAGGCACAGCGTCGTGCTGGCTAATATGCATAAAAATGGAAATATAACACCACCTTGATGCATTTCCTTCATACTACACCAAGAAAACCTAAAAAATTGCACACACTATCACTTTACACCCAAAAACCTAAACAGCCATTGGGAACCAATTTTTGTTCCCATACCTGGCATATCATCACCACCCTAGAAGCCCCCATGGCCGTCTAAGGCATACCTACCTATCGTGATGAAAACGAACCAACTTAAACAACAAACAATGACTTTTGTCCTAGTAAATAAAGACAAACAATGACATGCAGAATTGGTTGCATAGGAAATGACAATGGATCTGACATCCAACCTTCACAGTTATCATCATTCAGAGCGTTGATGCAAAAATACGAAGCCCGAATTTTCACGGACTAAAGGGGGAGGTTCCACGTCAGCTACATCTATTTGTGGCATCGTCTTGGAAAGGTCATCCACTGAGAACGGAATGCTGCAGTGATGTTTGATTTTGATAAAGCAGAATGAAGTATTAGAAGAGCTTTTATCATTCTAGATGTACAAGTATTACGTGCAGGTGATATTTAAATTCAAGGAGGCAGGGTGATAGAAATCATGCAGAGAGAATTAATAGATAAAGAATCTCCCTTTTCCTTTTTGCGGGGGTGTGTGTTTAGAAACAAACTTATACCAAAGAAAATGGAGAAATTACATTCATGTAACCATATTTGTAAATTTGCACCAACTTTGCCTTGAGATTTGTCAAAAAAACAAAACTGTAGCGAGTCTTGGCAATGGCGCTATGACCAATTCTCTGAATATGCTTTACATCATAAATGAAGCATTTAAAAGAGTTGCTAACCGTGATAATGTAACTAAAGTTAAAAATTACCTTGAGTCGTCGTCTAATAAAAAGGAACTGCTCACTGCGTTGTTCGAGTCCTCTGTCATCATAACTCTCATATTTGAAATGACCTTCACGCCAGGAAAAAAGATATAAGTGAATCGGGAAACTGAAGACAAACACTGAGTAGTGAATTTCTGCACAGATCCAAACAAAGGATCACATGAAGACAGTTTAAATGAAAGAACTTACATCTGACGAAACACTATGAGTGCCATATTTGTCATCCCAGTACATTGTACTAATCCTGTATAATTGCTGTATGCTTAGAACCTGAGAACGACGACCAGAAATGTCAAAAACACAAAACTAACAAAGAAAATAATGGCATGAAAGGTGACTGGGGGTTTGCTCACAGGGCAAAGTTCATTTGTTATTTCTTCCAATGTCTTCTTGGGCTTTTGATGTATAACCTGAAATGTAAAGATATTGAGTGGAATAATTTAGGTTAGGAATCTGTGTGGCAAGTTACAACCTATAGTTTACATAGAGAAGACAGTGACTCGGATTCTCACTAAAAATCCAACTGCCTGTCTGATATGCTTTAATTCATCCCAAGCTGAGCCCACGTACTGCACACCAAAAGATTTAGGTTAGGCACTGGTCTGATTTTACAGAATAACGTAAAAACATTCAACGAAGCTTACTTCCTCAGTTGCATAACACCACCATTGCTCTAGTTCAGCCAACCCGGCTTTCACATACTCTCCATTACTGAATGAGCAACACTCGCGTCGCAGAAGAAGACTGAAAAGTTTTGGATAGAGAAGCAGGTAAAACACATAGGACAGCCATGAAATACTCTATAAGACGTCTAATTTTAGGGTCTGCAAAAATATATCCTAATAGGCGAGGGATTCATCTCTTGTTAGATGGACTTACCTGTTGAAAAGTTGGACGTTGATAAATGAGAATATTTGAGTGAAAACCTTGCGAACTAGGAAAGGGGGGGCCTGTAATGAATAACAGTAGGATGAAAAACTGAATATGCAAAACGAAAAAGAAAATGAACAGTAAAGTTACCAGTTCAAGTAAATTATATAACTCACGTAGTTAGCTTTCATGGTCTTCAAGTAATTGTTTAGGCTTTTTACAATGCTCTGCCAATGTGCAATTAGCACTTGTTGGGCACCAGCATTAGCTTGAGAACGACCTTTCACTAAACTTGCACGAGATGTTCTAGGTGCCTGCATTGAACAACATAGGTACTCAAAGACAAATAAAGATTTGACAGGCACAGAAGCAAAGCACACAAGGCCATCAACCTCTCCCTCAGCATTGTGATTTTAGTATCACCCTCATAAAAACTAAGAACAAGAGAAAAAGGAAGGAAATGAAAAGAATGAGATGGTGTAACTGAAAGCCAGAAATGGACTTGAAGCTGGCCTTTGAAATAAATTTAATGAAAATTTTCCCTTTTCTTTAATTTAAAAAAAAAATCATCAGAAGTTGAAAGAACCATATATGTAATGGTACGTAGAAGAAAAAGGAAATTCTTAGCATACAATGCTCATCCTGGCATGTATATATTATATAATGCACGATATACCTGGATGCATAACCCAAGCAAAGGAGAAATCTCTTTCTTTAAATTATCTCTGATCATTCCATAAATCTTCTCCAGGAAAGCAGTGAGCTGCTGTTTGAACAATAGAGCAGGATATTTGGCCTCAACTTGACGCAAGTCATCCAGTCTACCAAGCATTCGACCATTCAGCAATGAAACAGCACTCTGTGGAGATCCCCTCAATCCCTAAAAAATTCGTGACAAGTAGAAAAAGGAAGCATAAGAAATAAAAGCATTTAGGCAACAAGTCAAAGCAAGGAGGGAAGTGAAAGTAAAGCAAGTGCATACTTGTGACATCCTCCCAAAAAGAGAAGCAGATGATGACCTCCGTCGTTGTGGGGTCAAGCTAGCTGCTCCACTTGCTTTGAGTGTGTGTTGAAGCAGCATCAACAATGTGGATGTGTTACATAACCAGTAGGCTAACACATCATTATTATCAGGGACCTTCAGCAGAATATACGAAATTAGCACTTTCATGAATACATATGCATAATAAGGAAAAGAACTTGTCAAGTAAAATGACTAATCTTTTCAAACTAGTAAAGAAGTCACATTAGAACTGATCAAAGTATTAGCAATTAGATAAGGTAAAGGCATTCTCAGCAACTATTCACTTTACCTCTATGGCTGAAGCTATGGTTTGAATTATACGGTCAAACACAGTTGTCCTCTCAACCTCAAACGACCTCCAGTGAAGAAGGCATTTGTAAATTACACATGCAGCAATTGGTTTGCCACTAGAAAATCCCAGATCTTGTGAAATACACTTGATTAGCAGGTCCTGATTTTCCTGTAGACAAACAGCAGATACATCAAAAAGGGAATTTTTTGGGAGTAAAGTTTAGATAAATATTAGCCATGCACCACAATACAGTTTTCATACATATACCCCAGCGCCCACTTACTTGCTGCTTCTCGTTAAGAGACTTCTGTGGTTTTTCCTCAGATTCAGGATCTTTAGGACTTGCCACAGCAAGGGTCGTGTCCTACAACAAGCAATGGACTATAAGCACTGAAAATTTATAAATTTTTCAACATTTACATACATGCGACGCTTCTGCATTAAAACATCTCTCAAATTAAAGAGGTGACGTGTTATTTACATGCACGTGCTTTGTTCCTCCATTGAGCACATTTCCATTCTCTGGAGTTCTCTGTAATGCACCAGGGAAAATAAGTATTATCTTTGCAAGCAAGTAATATGATGAAAATTCCCAAACATATCAGCATTACCTGAAAAATTGTTGTCCTGGGTCGTGCAGATATAGATTTTCCTGTAGGTGACATGGTCAGAGCTTGTTGACGAAGTACTTGATTCTCTGACTCAGTGTTGGACAGCTTTTCTTCCAGCCTGAGATGAGCGGAAGCAATTACAATATCGATAAGGTTGACAGATATGATATTAGGGATTTAATTGCCTGAGCCCTGATGATTAAAGACATTAGGGAATTAATTCCCTGATTAGTGTGACTGTCTATCTGTATATTTTCCTAGTTTAGTTTCCTGATTTGGTGTAATTTAGTTTCCTAAATTATTTAGAATTTACAATATATATTCTATAACCATTTTTGACAATTAAGTATCATTGTAATTCATTCTTTTACAAAGGAAGCAAATAGCATGCAAGCACACGACTTTTTGTGGAGGTTTTATTACGCATATTTTTTTATTATTATTATTGGGGGGTGGGGGGTGGTGAGAGGAGTTTCATCATGTATAAACATGTTTACATACAACTTGAGCACAAAACATAAGCTTCGAAAGAAAAAATTGGTCATTGCTGCTCAAGACTAGGCCAGCTATGTTGAATTCTCAACATTAAGTACAGATAATCACAAAAAGGAAGCCCCAGGAAAACAGACGACATGGGTGGTAAGTTGCCGCCTTCTATATAGTGGATGAGAAAAATAATTCTCATTGAATTATTATTTCCAATTTATGGATACAAACCTCTGTACAGAATCTTGAAGCTGATGAACTTTTCCTTCTGCTTCTTCAAGCTTATTAGCCAGATCCATATTTCTGGCCTCAGCATCTGCACAAGCTTTTCTAGCCTCTTGAGCAGCCTGTTTTTCTGGTAGCAGCAAGGCCTGTACAATATATTGAAGCTTGTCATACCAGTGGTTTTCTGAGTCTATTTTCTATTTGTTGAAGGCCTGTACAATCTATCTTCTACATGTTTGGGGATACCTTCTCATTCCGAAAAACATACATCTATAGTGCTTTCTTAAGGGGAAAATAGCTGATTTTATGTAAAGTGCAAAGCCTAAATAACAGTTAAATGCTCTGCATATATCTTGACGATGGAAATGTCAGACACTAACTGCTGTACTAGGATATCTGAAGGTGAAGCATATGTTGTCAAAATCTGCACCTGGTCCTCTTTGGGAGAGTCTATCTTAGTAAAGAAAGTAAGCTAACATGTCCAAATATAGCTGTCTGGGTGACACAGTAGTGTATGCCAATATTCTGTTGTCACAATTCCAGTCCAGTGCAAGGTTCTTACCTTCAAACTCTCTACCTCAGCTGTTAATGTGTCAATCTTTGCAGTGTCTTGAACCATAACTGGGGTCTCTTTAACGACTGGAGGAGCTTCTTCAATTGCTTTCCGTGCTGCCTCTTGTTCTTTTATTACTCTAGCATTTGCTTCTTCTACTTGTATTTGCGTTGAGTGCAATGCCTCCTGTAACTTTGCAATTTCTTGTGCTTTTGTCTCTTCCAACTCACTCTGCATTTGATAGACAAAAGATAAGGAGAATGGTCACATTTAACTTCAGTAAATCAGAAATTAACTTTCTAAACAAGTTTACCCTCAATCGTTTCTCAAACTGTAAGCGCCATGTAAGCTCCTCTACTTTCTTTTCTAACTTGTCTTTTGCTTCTTTGAGGGCTCCTGTTTCCCTCGCAGCCTGAGTCAATGTACAAACGTAATCATGCAAACCAACAACAATTTTCCACAGGGATAAAAGCATGCGAAGAATAGAGCTAGAACCATTTTGAGCTTTCGGAGCTCTTTCTTAGCAACCCGTTGCCTCCAACCACATTGAGTAACAATAGCAGCCTTCTGAAGACTTCTGTAGTAAGAATAATCTCTGTGCAAACGAACATGAGCCTGCAAGTGATGAACAAATTCAAGGATCAACATAACGTATGCGACCTACTTCCTTACATTCTATAAGTCCACGAAACCTAGGATTTTTAGGTCACCTGAATTCTTATTGCAGCCTTGGTCTGCTTCTTGAATCTGAATTCATTACGAGAAGACATTGCTCTCATGCCCATTTGCAATATAATAGCAGAATCCAGCAATGTTAAGTAGGACTTCTGAGCAATGTAAGATCGGAATGTTTTCTGAATATATAGAGCTGCGGCTTCACGACGCAATTGGTCATAAAGTCTGCAAGCCGCAATAGCTAAATGATAAAGAAGAATGAGAGTTCAGTTTGTGCCAGGAATTTTTAAACTGTCAGAGAAGCTATTAATAAAATCTCATAGAAATGGGATATGAAAGCAAATTTCCACTCATCAGGGGTTATCTTTTCAAATTCTCCTACAAAAAGCTATATAAACAAGAGACAAATGTCAATGTGTTGCAAATATATGTGTGACCAAGGAATGGAAAATCTTTTCAATCCAAGAAAGCTTCAACACACCCAATCAAGGAGTTTCATGCACCATTCCCTAGAGCTTGCAAGCCCACACTTTGCATTGAGCTAACCCACTTAAATTCTTGTCTATTGTACATGGCAAATATGAAAATTCAAGTAAGTCATAAAGTTCCTTGTGAACTCAATAATCTTGTCTGCGAAAGTGCTAGTCACTCTTTTACATTTCTGAGAACTTGTACATTGTTTCCATATTTAGGAGTAGTTACTCTTGAGGTAACAATGAGGTAGAAATTAAATCCAAAGGATAATTTCTGAGATACCTCGCCAACATGACTGCAACTGAATTGCCGCTCGGCGTAATGAGATGAATTCCTTCCGTGCAATGTGAGTATGAATTTGCCTTTGAATGGTTCTGGCTGCATTTCCAAGAACCTCTGCTCTCCTTGCGTCTAGCTCAGCCATCTGACCGGCTCGTAAAAAGACCTTTGTCTTACCTAACTGCAAATCCAGGCATACCATATGAATAAGTATCAAGGGAACTTCATTACATCATTGGTAAATTGATGGAAGTCAATCAAACATATTACTGCCTCCAGGTAACTGTTATAGCACATAGAAATAGCAAACTTTCTAAATGATACTTCCTGCTAAACCATAAACAAACAGTTTATGAAAGCAATCATTATCTTCTCACATGTTTGGCAGGGGCAAATGTGGAAATACTATTCAAATGTCATTAGCATAACGAAATACTCTAAAAGCTGATTTACAGAACCAGGCTCTTTTTAATGCATGAAGAAAGCAATTTTGATGAAAGAATACAGAAGCAATGGATGCCATGCCCCGAGACTGCAGGCCCGAGAACGTAAAGCTGATCTTAAAGCCCATACTGGATATCCAATTGTGATATAAGTATTTAAGTACAGAAGTAGATGTCTAAGGGGCACCTAACCAATACCAAAATGCCAGTCATGCAATCTCCACAATTCTGATGTGGGAAAATTAAAACTCATAGAGGTAATAATTAGCACTCGTATTCGTTGAAGCCCACTATCCAGCAACGAAGTCTTCTACAATTTATCAAATTACCATATAGGAATCAAATGTACCTGATAGCCCTTCAATCCCATTTTGTCTAAAATCATTTGGCATGTAATCTTCTCTTCGGAACTGCACAAAAATATTTTATGGCTCATACAAAAACGACAACAATAAAGAAAAGCTGATGCCAGAAGAAGACGGAAAGAAGAAAAATGCAGCCCCAAAGTATATACACGTGTGAAGCCCAAGAAGAAAAATAACTCACTTTCCTCCCAAAACTTCTGGAGCAAGAACCCCAAACCGGAGAAGAAACTCATCAAACGAGCGTCTAGTGGGGTATCCCGCACAGCTGATTCTGATAGCTTCGAGCACACCCTAGAATGATGTGAAGAAAATTCCAGCACATATTCAGTCATAAGGAAAATGAAAACCAACTTCTTAAAGTTAGTCTGCTTGTTAGGCCAAACTGATATTTTCATTTAAATGATGTTTCACAAATATATACTTACACCACATCGCAGCTGCTGCATTATGTTCAGATTCTCAAAAATTGCAGGCTTGAGAACATTATTTGGCTTCACACATCTGATGTAGTGAGGTTCTGTTGAACTCAAGGTTTCCATTAAAGATTGTAGTTGTAGCTGCAAGGAAATATATATAGCTCTCATTCACAATAATATCCCGACAATCATAAATATATTTGAGTGCCTACTAGCATGCCATCTGAATAAGGGTGTGTTTGTCTCCCGTTATTGGGAGAAAAATGGAGTAATGAATATTAATTTTTGGAGAATGTGTGGTTGAAAAATAAAGTAATTTTATTGGTTTTTGTGTAGAATATTTTATTGGGGTATGTGGTGGAGAATCTTACTGTAGCAAACAATTTTTTGAAATAATGGTAGACAAACAGGGGCTAAATAAATGAAATTTGATTTAACTATCAAATTATAGGGAAAATAATAATCCAAAAAACAAACATAGACAACAAAAGTAGAGTAACCGGAGGATTATTCTTTAATTGCCACATATATGTCTAACTCCAAAAGTGCAAGCATAGAAAAAGTCGATCTTATCTTAACCTTCAATCAGTTGCTGAAAATGGGAGTGGCCTGGTTGTAGGACTAACTGGGTAAAGTTAGTGGCAGAGGCATGCGCTTTGCACGTGCAAGGGGAGAGAAGAATATCTTATGCACTTAACTTGCATAAAAAAACTCAAGAAAATGTGTGGCATCTGAAGCATGTATACAGGCCAATAACAAAAGCCTTAGGACTCTGATTACAGAGCATATGTTTTCTTGCAAATCATTAAGACCTCAATCCCATAACATAGCAAATCGGGAATACTTGCACAGGTCTTCTAACACAATATGACCTAAAGGAATACAAAAATAAAATTAAGATCTCAACACATTTCATCATCGCAATTTTGAACCTATTATGCAGCTCTTACATCAATGTGCAGTATGCCACTGCTTGGGGAAATATAAACAGAAATTGAAGTATTTTTGAAAAACTAAGACCCTGTTTGGCTAAAGCTCATTTTTCCCAAACTCATTTTCAACTACGCATTTTATAGGATCCGCAACTTTTATCTACTTTTCAACCATACAAAGAAAAGGTTTATACACATTCGTATTTTTTTCTTGCTTGAGCATCTGTGATCTGTCACAAGTCTCAATCTCACATTTCAACTCATCACAAATATTGCTCACCTAGTATACATATTTTTTAAGTTGCTCTTCCAAATTTGCTAATGGTTTCTACATATATTGCAAGCAAAGCCATCAAGATGAACAAAAACATGTTGAGATATGACCTAATGCCAGACAAATAGATTTAATCAAAATTGTACTAGCCTAAGTATTGAATTTCTCAAATAGAATCTGGAATTCTTATAAAATTAAGTACGTCACCCGGCTGTGGAAATCCTACCACTGCAGTGTTTTATAAGTTCTTGTAACATATCGAACATGAGTGAACAATCAGAACATAAGGTTTTGAAAGTAGAGAAATATTCAATACCTTAAAGCGTGATCCGATGGAAGAAAATTTGGATGACTTTGATGATTCTTCAGGACTTGGAGGAAATAAACCAGCTACAAAGGGGCACTTTGAAGCCATTAACAAATCTTGATGTTCTGCCACCACATAATCTTTGTTCTTATCGAGGAATAGATCTGCCTGGTAAGTTACCTGCAATCACATAAGATGTTATCGCGGAGTTTTGGCAACATTTATTTCATTTTTTCCTCCTGTTGAATTTTTCTTTCTGGCAAAATGGGCCAAGACATCGTTACCTCCCCAGCATAGTGAGAGATTGTAAAATTGGTGCGTGACAGCTTGGGCTTGATAAATCGTTTGTTTTTTGCAAAGGTCTGATACAATTTCTGAGCAAATGTCTCGTGAGTAGATTTTGGAAACATACTGCCACAAACAACAGTATAGGTGTGAATATGCCACCATATGCAAAAGATAAATAAAAAGAGAGAAACAAAAACTTCAGAATATTATTTGATATTAATTGGCAATAAGTGAAAAGCAATGCATAGCTAGAGACAATGAAAATCGAGCCTCCTCTTCGTACAGTGAAAAAAATATAAATATGAATGAAATTGCATAAAACTTGAACGAGGCCAAGGAAATAAGAATATCAGCTGGCATACCAAGCTTCATCGAGAAGTGCAATTATTCCACCAGGTTTCTGCAAAACATTTAAACAAGTTGGCTTTTACAGTCTGGATATGCAATATGACAGACAAGTTCTAAAATATAACAAATTCAAATAATAAAAGTCCAAAATCTTGAGATCAAAAACACACTTCATAGATAATTGAAAGCTAAGTCACAAAAGCATAATGATATTGTTCCAAACCTTCTCAATCAAATCGAGCACATCTTGATTATCAACAAATTCTATGTAGCTCCAGTTTATCTTTTCTTTTTCATACTCTTCTTGTTCCATCTTAAAAACATGCTGAAACCATGAAAATAAAATCTCCAATAAGAAGGCTAGTAGATAAATTCAAGCATTGAGCACCACTTCATGACAAAGAGAGAAGAAATGACCTGGTTAAAATGTTGTTGCAGTTTTTCATTGGTGAAATTGATACAGAACTGCTCAAAACTGTTGTGCTTAAAACTTTCAAACCCGTAGATATCAAGAACTCCAATTATTGTTTTTGAGTTCGGATCCTGTCCAATGGAGATATTTATTTTTTCCACGATCCTGAGGACGAGAGAAAAGATGTTAGAAATGAAATGTTAGACGAATACTGTAGCATATGCATATACAATGTTGGATTACAGGAGCTGCATTCATTTCCTTACCAGTCAAACAGGCGAGAATATATAGTTTTAGCCAACGCATCCCTGCTACTCAAAGCAGCTTCTGGATCGAGAGTCCTAGTAATAACTTCCTCAGGCGTCACCATCACACGCTTAATAAGTGCATCTTCCAGGCTCTTGGGATCACACCTATTACATCAAATTGGTCACTTACAAATTCAATGTATATCTCAGATAGAAATATCCATCCAGAAAATAACCCTACTTGAGCAATTCAGCAGTAGTATTAAGATGAAATCTAGAGTTTTCATCCTTAATCACAGAAGAATCAATCTCCTTCCCCTTAGCAAATTCAATATTACCAAGATGAAGAATTGCTGCCACAACCCTAAAAATTGCTTCCTGAAATGATTTGATACAAATGTTAAATAAAAAAGATCATGTCAAAAATCAAACGGTAAGGCACAAAAAATTCTACTCTTAACTTCTATGAGAAATGCTAACCTGCTCTTGCTCACTGATTCCCACTATATCCATAGCCCGTCTGGTGGCAAGGTATTCCTCAGCATCACTTACTCCATCAAGTTCATAACACTTCGATTGGTTGAGATAATGATACGATCCAGGGTTTCCCAGCTTATACTTCTCTCTATCCTGAAGATGAAATGAAAATTCTAATAATATTTAAAACAGATACGCATCACCAGCAGCTACAGCACAGAAACAAAATTTTGACAGCATTTAGAGCCAAAGCAAAAGCAAAGCAGACTAAATACCTCAGGTGGTGCTGCACAGAGAAGATAGAAGCAGTGGTAGTTTCTTTCAGGATCTGAAATCTGGCACACACGAGATCTCTCCAGCAAGTAAGTTCTTATAGCTGCTCCAGATATCCTCCCATTTTTATCAAATTGTATCTCAACAAATTTACCAAAACGACTACATGGAGACACCACCATCAAGATAATTATAAGTACAGAATATACAATCAAAATTTAATTCACATAATAAAATTGCCATTACAACTTACAAGTATGGCCAAATCAAATATGTACTTTCACTTTCAATCAAAGATGCTTCACCCAATCACTCACCTGGAATTATTGTTCCTCACAGTTTTGGCATTTCCAAATGCTTCAAGAACTGGATTTGACTGTCATTCATCACAAAAGAAACCCAGTTGTGGAAACATGTTTGTCTTAGTTAGATCATCTGATCATGTATAGAGAACTTGTTCTGTGAAAACAAGGTTAAATGTAAGCTTCGTATGTGCAAATCTTGAATCTTACTTCTAAAACTTGTTGTTCAACAGT
>CAIGRN010149107.1:0-18325 GCA_903798345.1 Fraxinus anomala
CATCAAAATTCTTTGTTTGCTTTTATCGAATATGAGTTAGAAAAATTAATTAAGGTTTAAAGTATAGTCATCGTGGGAACGATAATCCAGACTCAAAAATTCACTGTATTATTTGTTACGATGTCGTACACTTGTGATAGAAAAAACTCAACACTGGGCCATAAAAAATTATTCATGCAAAGAATTGCACTAGTCATTACAAGTTACTTTTAGACTAATCCTTCACATTTATTGTTGTAAAAACGAAAATGATACCGAATTAATTCAATGTCAAATTGTAGGAGAAGATAAGAGATAATAGGTCTGTTACTAGCAATACACAAATTTCAAGGATTCTCCACCTCGAGACAAATTCAGCTACAGGGACTAAACTTCAACTCTTTAACTAAAGTACAAACAAAATTCTTCATCAAAATTTTCAATTGGAAATATTCTCCACCACATCACCTCTACTATGGACAAAAGTGATCTAATGATCACTAAATAACTCTAAATAAGTCATGTAACAGATTCACAATCGAATGCATCAAAAGAAGGAATTTGGCTAACACCCTTAACTGCATTTAAACCATCAACTAAATCAGCAAAATTGTACAATTGTGGAGTCTTTTGGCCAAAAATATGTCTGTTACTAGCAATTGAATATAATGACATCGTCGATAATGATGACAAGAAGGATTTACCCATAACTTCTAAATTCAACTGAAGTGTAATCTTCAAAAATTACCTCAAATTAGAATCCAACGGTACATAATTCAACTCTAAATCCACTTGATTTCTTAAAATATGTTGATTGTTCAAAGATTCTGTATAACACTTCAAAATATATAAATAAGATTTCCTATATCCTTTTAACAAAACAAGAACTCCTTTATTAATTTTCAAGACTCCACAATCAACAATATATATGTACCCTTTTGAATTAAAAGTATTTAAGGAGATAAGGTTCCTATTCAGATCTAGAACGTGTCTCACTACATCCAGTGTACCGTTCCATCAAACATCTTTATTCTGACCTGATCAATACCAGTTATTCAACAAAGTGTATTATTACCGATCACAACACCTTTTGAAATTTCTTCATGTTGAAAACAAATCTCAATTAGGAGTCATATAAAAAGTGCAAAGTGTATCAAAAATCCAAGTCTCGTCAAGTTTGGAATTGCAGTCAGACATAAGTACAAGCTCTCCATCACTGTTAGGGTTTTTTGCAATACTTGCTTCTCTTGAAATTTCTGATTGTTCATTTACAGTCAATTTTGATTTATTTTGCAACTGATAACAATCATTTATCAAGTGCCCATTTTTCTTGCAAAATTACAAATTTTAAAGTTATATTTTGACTTGTCCCTTGCACAACCACCATCAACAATGAGGTCATCTCCATGACCCTCAGATGCTATAAGATGCTTCATCTTCTATTTTGAATATAGAGTATCATAGACTTCTTCGATATTGAGAGTATCATGACTATATAAAATCGTGTCTCTCAAAAACATGTATGAAGGGGCAATGAACACAATAAAATTAATCCCAAATCTTTTTCAACATATTTGACCTTCAAGGTTTCCAAATAAGCGACGATTTCCTTAAAAATAGCTAAGTGATACTCAAGATATGTACCTTTTATCATACGATGTGAATATAAACGTTGATTCAGATGCAATTTGCTAGTAAAACTTTTCGTCGTGCATAATTGTTCCAATTTAACCATAATACAATGGCTGACTTCTTCTATAAAACATCCTGAAGAATATTATTTGAAAAATGGAAATGTATTTGTTATAAGGCCTTTCGATCCCTCTGTTGTTTCTTCTCCAGAGTTCAAATTGTCGACATCTTGTCAAATCCCAACAACTCATCGTCGAAATTCATCGGAGCAAGTACTGCTCGCATCTTTACCCGCTACAAAGAGAATCTAATATTGCGATCCAATAGCGGAATATCACACTTCATTGTTGCCATCATAAAAGATCAAATTAAGTTTTTTAACTTGATAAAACCTCGATCTCCTAAGAATTTTCAAGCTTTTGGCTCTGATACCAGTTAGTTGTGAAAACTGGAGATGATACCGGATTAATCCCGTATCAAATTGTTGGAAAAAATAAGAGATTATAGCTGCAATATAAAATAATTGATCACAAGAACAAAATAATTTGCAGATAATGAAATTTTTATTATAATATGAAGAAAGAATACAAAGATTTTGTATTTATGATTTATCTAACTTAATTTAAAATACAATGGAGAGCTATGTATATATAGGGAACAATCCAAACCCTGGAAGTAGAATTGTAGATGAAATGGAATTCCGAAAAGTTTCATTATATTGATTTCTTCAAGTCCAGCACAAATTACAACTCTCAATATGGCTTTCAAATAGAACTTTAACTAGAATCTGCCAAATAGACTTTGAATAGGATTCCAAAATTATTTCGAATAGAATTTTTCTTAATGTGCACTTTAATTAGGACTCTCAATTATTTTCAACAAAGAATTCGGTTCACACCCAAATTCTAACATTTATGATGTATTTTGTCGAAAAAGACTATTTGCAAAATGTTAGTACTTCCTTTTAGTTGCTTTACCATCTAATAAACTTTTACATCCATTTATCAAGAACTATCAACTTGCCTCACACTGGTGTCATCAAATGATGCAAAAATCTACATGTCAAATCATCAAATGATGCATAAAGAGTAATATTCCTACCACAAGAAGAGCTCAGTTGAAACAATAACATAAAATTCTGGGAATATCTTAATACAAACTTGCCGAAGATTTACAAGTAGGTCCAGATTAGTCATTGTCTTCAACCATTTGGTGATTATATGACTGAGCTCAAGATTGCAAAATTTGAGCCATCAACGAGGAGTTATCCCATACGACACAAATGACGATATACGAAGGGAATGATTTAGTGGTTGGGGATGCCTATGCAGACCTGAAGAAGCACCCATTCACAACCAGTAGAACCAGTTAGAGTAAGAGATGTACACAAAATTTTCGAGTTAATGTGATTATAGAAGATTTAATTTCATTGGATCTTTTAGTAAATGCAGAATCAGACTGAATGGAGACAAAAACCAATTCGTGTAGAAAGCCCAAATTTTGGGAATAAGATTACATTATTATTATTTACTCGTTTAAAGGTGGCATTAGATTCTGATAAGAACTCTTGTATCAATAGAGATATATTATCTTCAATATACAAAATTGTTGACATTGAAAGTTTTATGAACAAAATTCATGTCAACTTAGGATGTAAATAAGAACTTGATCAATAGTAAGTTGCAGATTAGAAGAGTAAGATACAATTATTTCCTTCTCTTTTTTAAGAAGATATTTGAACTATGAAATTTAGAAATATTTGTAACATAAAAAGTGTTTCTCTCCCATTCTTTCTCTTTCCCTCATTCCTTTTATAGGGAGGAATCTCCATGCATCCTTCACTTTCCTATCTTATCAAATACAGTCTCGAGCTGAGAAAGTACACTGCTGGCACATTTGGATTGGTTAAGGGGCTCGACCTGTCAGGTCATCATGAGTTAACCTTAGATGTGGTTCCTAGCAATTAATGAGTTACTTAGGGAATGAAGCTAAAGTATATTATTGGTCCCATTGGTGGGTGCTGATGTAAGGCCTTCCATCTGTCGCCTGTTAATTGAGGGTTTGTATAATGTGTAAGAAACATTCAATCATTATGTCTCATTAAGCCTCGATAAACTACATAAACCGAGCTGACTTCACATATCTGAACTCATATTAGCACGAACTTATCGCATATACCAAATTGTACTTATCGACTTCGGAGGTTGGATGTCAACAGTTACCCCCCAAGTCAGTGCTCGCCTAGGTGATGGACTGTCCTTGAAAGTGATTGGCACATTTTTCTATTTCTATAATCATTATAGTAATAAATGTCATGAACGGGTGTCACACTGCAACTTGTGAATGAATTGTAATGCACATTCAGTTACTTTCCCTAGAAGCCTCAATGAAACTACGTCGTCCCAAAATAATTAAATCCAACCGTTCATTTGTCTTCCACTCCTTTATTTGACGGTCCAGATCATGCCCTTTAATATCCCCCTTTAAATGACTTTTACCCCTTCATTTTCTCACTTTCGACTTTTACACTCCAAAAATTTTATTTCGCTTTCCTATCTATTTTCTGAGTGAGGTCGCTCATATTCAGGTATTCCTTTTAACAAAAATACCTTTCTGTCTTTTTCTTTTTTGCTAATTTTTACCTCGGTTGTGTATATGAGTTCAGACGAATCGAGGATACATTCCTAGGATAACCATCAGGAAAAAAATAGTACATTCTTCGTCTTTTCCTTCTGATAATTATTCTTCTGCTAGTTCAGATTGTCAAGAAGTATTAACACATATCACCATTACCTCGGTTTACCCAAAACCAGTAAATACTTTTAGGAAAATGGACCTAAACCGTGAGAAAGAAGAAATCGGACCTCTGGAAGGTAGTGAGGGAAATACTCAGGAATGGGGGGCAGACTCTTATAGGTCGGTATTACAAGAGACATGCTTTCCAATTTAAGGGCTAAGTATGGTATTCCTAGTTCGGTAGAGTTAATAATATCGACCTCGTCTAATAAGGCTAACACTCCACCACTGGATGTGTACCTTTGAACTCGGCTATTCTCCATGCTGGTCTAAGACTCCCATTTCCTAGGATTATACGTAAATTCCTTTCTTCATGGGGAATATCTCATACCCAACTCTGCCCTAACGGGTGGAGAACCTTAGTGGCGACCCTAATTTTGTGGAATCAATTAGGTCATCCCAAGCTAAGTGTAGCTCAATTCAATTCTCTTTTTACATTTAAGGAGGATGGAAAAAATTTAGGTTGGTGGTATGCCAGCGTTAAACCTAGGACGAGAGGTCCATTGGTGTTGGATACTCCCTCCTCAATAAAAAAGTGGAAAGATGAGTTCTTCTTTGTTCTAGGAGAGTGGCAGTTCCACCCTGTCGAGGTGAATAGAGAGGATGTGGTTCCCACTCTTTATCACTCGTTATGTAAGTGAACATCACTTCGATTGACTCTTCACGCTTTCGTGATAAATTCATCTACTTAACTAAATTAACTATTCCTTGCAGATTATAAGAAAGTAAATCTGACATCGGCCACACAAAAACAAGCCGACACTATCAGAGCTCTCCCCAAGAGACAAAGGTCTTGTAAGTTTATGATTTCAGACACAAGCTTGTTTCAGGCAAGCCTATTTCAGTCTTTGCTGTCGACCTCAACGTCGACCCGACCCACAACCTCAGCCCCAACTTATTCCCGTAAGTATACTTGGTATATTTCAATTAATATTTACTTCAGACGTGACATTGATGTTTTACTGGTTCTCATCTTTGGCCAAGACACAAATATACTGAGCTACAAAGCAAGAAAAGCAACTAAGCAACTGCAGCTGATAAGGGCAAAAAGAAAGAAGTTTCGGTTGAAGTTGTGAACCAACCTAAGGAGGTCGAGCTTGAACAACCTCTGAAGCGACGTTGTTTTGTGGAGCCATTATCTGAACCCACTTTTGTGGTCTCGCCTCCTATGTATTCAGCTCATACACCTCCAACTTCTTCCCCAGTCCTTGCTACCACCGGGACTAGTTCTTCAATGGTACAAGAAAAGTGCCTAAATTTGCAAAGGCCGAATGTTGACAACCTGGCTGATGTCCTGAGATACTACTAGATTTTCTTAGGGCTCCATCTCCCTCCAGAGAATCGACAGTAACACTTCCATCTCCCTTTAGGGAATCTGCTACCCTTCTCACCAGAAGTTGGAACAAACGAGAGTAACAATTCCTAACTGATATGCCAGTGGTCGAGGTGATAATTTCATCTCGGCTCCATAGCCATCGATCAATTTTATACATGATCTTTGTAGCAGAGAATATAATCTTTCCAGCTTAAGTATTTTAGGGTTTAATTTACATGTTATAATCTGTAACTCGAACTATTTTCCTTTTCAGGTAAAGGCCGAGCTAGACAAGATGCTCGAAGTGAAAGACCAGGCCGTGGCCTTATTTGACAAGATGGAGGCAAAGAAGGAGAAATTTACTGAGAATGAGAGGGATTATAAAGATCGCCTGAATAAAATGGGGAAGGAGCTAAATGCCAGATTGACCACTGAACTTAAACTCATGGACGACAACAAGGCTCTACAAATTTGGGGAGAAAAATCTACGGTCCTTGCTGAGAGTGAGAAGAAGAAGGCCAACGAAGAAAAAGCTTGGGCGGACGAGGCTGAGAAAAAGTTGAAGAGGCTAACAAGAGGGCGGTAGAGGCTAAGGTCAAGGCCTCTAGAGCTGTAAAGGAATGGAAGGCCTCTCTTGAGTTTGATGCTTTAGCTTAAGATGCCTATGTCGTGACACTAGGTGAGATAATAAAGCATATCAATAAGGAGAGGCTGAACTTCGATATTGCTTTCTTGGTAGAGACCTATAAGGAACAGCAACAGGAGCTTGAACAATTGTCAAAGGCAGCAGAGTTCGGATCTCCCCTGCCGACGAAGATGTTGAGCACGAGTTCCTACCTCCACAAGGCCCATCAGTCTCTTAGTTTTTCACTATTATTATATTTTATTATTTTTGGTTTTTGTCTAACTTTGAAACTTCTTTTGGAGTTTATTTGTAATCTTATTTTAGCGATGAATGAATATCAATTTGTCCTTCTCTTTACGCAAAATATTATTTCTGCAATTTTTTTCTTATATTTAAAAAATGAAACTTGCTACGCCCGTTTGGACTAAGTGTTGCAGCACATGCAACCTTAGTTCGGCCTACTCGTGAGTAGGACTTAAATGATTTCCTTGTTGAAAATTCATCTAAGTGTTGCAGCGCATCCAACCTTAGTTCAGCCTGCTCATGAGCAGGACTTAAATAATTTCCTTGTTGAAAATTCCTCTAAATGTTGCAACACATGCAACCTTAGTTCAGTCTGCTCATGAGCAAGACTTAAATGATTTTCTCATTGAAAATTTATCTAAGTGTTGCAGCACATTCAACCTTAGTTCAGCCTGCTCATGAGCATGACTTAAATGATTTCTTTGTTAAAAATTCCTCCAAGTGTTACAGCACATGCAACCTTAGTTCGATGAATCATAGTTCTATACATATTTCCTTTTAACAAAGCACACATTTTAATATAGATAATATATGCGTGACACAAGATACATTCGCTATTCTACTGGTAGTACTTCTTAAGATGTTCAATATTCCAAGGATGCAGCAGAGGTTTGCCCTCTATATCTTCCAGCTCATAAGCTCTCCTAAATAGTACTTTGGTTACTTTGGAAGGGTCTTCCCAGTTAGGTCCTAGAGATCAAGAGTTAGGTTCCCTTGTAGCCATAAAGCTTTTTCTTAACACCAGGTTACCGACCTCGAACTCTCATTTCCTAACCTTCTGATTATAGTATCTCGCCTTGCGTTGCTTATATACGGCATTTCTGGTTTCAGCCTCATTTCTTCTCTCTTCCACTAGATCCAGTTCTCCTCGCAACACCTTCTCATTTCCTTCTTCATGATACATCATCGTCCGAATAAAAAAAATCCTTATCTCAACTGGGATAACAGCTTCCACCCCAAAAGCTAAAGAGAAAGGGGTTTTCCCAATGCTATTTCTAGACGTAGTGTGATGGGACCAAAGCACGCTAGGGAGTTCATCGGCCCATCCTCCCTCAAGAACATCGAGTTTGGCCTTCAGCGTGTGCTTGATGATCTTATTAATTTCTTCAATTTGATCATTAGCTTGAGGGTGGTTTGACATGGAGAAGTGCTTCCGTATGCCAAATTTTGCACAAAAATTAGCAAATAGGATGTTGTCAAATTGTTTTCCATTGTCAATTACAATGGAATGTTGTATTCCAAAACTGCATATAATGGACTTCCACATGAAATCGGTGGTCTTTTGCTTGGTTATCTTAGCCAGAGGTACAGCCTCGACCCAATTAGTGAAGTAATCCACTGCGACAATTGCAAACTTTGTTCTTCCTTTTTCATGTAGGCATGAGACCAATTAGATCTACCTCCCACTTGGAGAATGGCCAAGGGACCATTACATAGTTTAGTTTTCTTGGTGGGAGTTTTACGTTAGGAGTGAATCGTTGGCATTTATCGTATCTCTTAGCAAATTCCAATGCATCCTTCTTCATGGTGGGCTAAAAGTATCATTGCCTTATTATTTTGTGAACCAACGTTTGCCTACCTGCATGATTTTCACACACTTCTTCGTGTATTTCTTCCAAAGATAATAGTGCTTACTCTTCATTCAAGTATCTCAACAAAGGCACAAAATATCCTCATTTGTAGAAAACATCGTCAATTAATGTGTACCTTGCTGACCTCATCCGAAGTTTTCTCGCCTCGACAGGATCTTTTGGACATGAACCTATTTTCAAGTATGGTCGTATTTTATCCATCCATGTTGGCTTGGGATCAGTCATCATTGAAATGATCTCCATCCTTTCGATGGTATGATGACAAATCCTTCCTATCGAAATGCTGTCAAACTCCTCTATTCCTTCGCTCATTGCTAAACAAGCTAAGGCATCGACGTGACTATTTTGAGTTCGGGAAATTTGTTTGATTATCATGGTTTGGAAATTTTTCAACTCTTTCTTAACAATCTGGAGATAATTGTTCATTCTTTCTTCCTTAGCTTGGTAAGATTCGTTGACTTGATTGACCGCCAATTATGAGTCGCTGTAAATTATTAGATGAGTGGCCCTCATGTCTTTCGCCATTATCACCCCCTCTATAAGGGCTTTATATTCAGCTTTATTGTTCGAGGCGTAAACAATATCGCTTCGCAGAATATCTGGCGATCTGGACTAATCAAGACAACTCCAGCTCCCGGATCAAGCTTCTGTTGAGGATCCATTAACGAAAAGTTCCTACGGAGTGTCCGGTGGGGGTTCTCCTGTTGGGTCTAAACTGAACTCCGCAACAAAATCAGCGAGAGCTTGACTCTTGATGGAATGTAATGTTTATATCGTATGTCAAACTGCCCAACTTCTACCGCCCACTTAACCATCCGACCTGAAGTATCGAGTTTTTGTAGGACCTGCCTTAATGGGTAGTTAGTTAGAATCTTAATTGGATGTTCCAAAAAGTAAGGCCTCAACTTCCTTGCTGCCATGACCTCAACATAGGCCAATCTCTCTAAGGGAGAATAACGGAATTCAGCTTCATGAAGAGCTTTGCTTACATAGTAAACAGGATGTTGTATTCCTTCTTCATCCCCATACCAAAACAGCACTAATGGCTTGTTCAGATATTGGCAAATATAAAATCAGCTTTTCTCCTGTTTTTGGTCTTGATAACACCAACGGTCGTGCTAGTTGTTGTTTTTAATTCATCAAAGGCGAGCTGGCATTCGTTAGTCCATTCAAATTTCTTTCCTCTTCGTAAGACATCGAAGAAGGGTTTGCACTTGCCAGTCAATTTTAACATGAAACGACTGAGAGCGGCCACTCGTCCACTCGAACTTTGAACTTCCTTAGGCTTTGTTAGGGGATGCATTTCAATGATGTCCCGTATCTTTTTCGGATTTGCTTCAATTCCCCTGCGATTCACTAGGTAACCCAAGAATTTTCCTGAGCTTACTCCAAAGGCATATTTGTGTGGGTTTAGCTTCATCCCGTATTTTCTCAAGATTCCAAACATTTCATCAAGGTGTTGTTGATGGTTCCCAGCATCTGTACTCTTGACTAACATGTCATCAACATATATCTCCATGGTTTTGCCAATGTGCTTGGTGAACATATTATTGACCAGACGCTGATAGGTGGCCTCAGCATTTTTTTCACCATTTTGTAGCAATATAAACCTCGGTCAGTGATGAAAGCAATGTGTTCTTGGTCTGGGCCATACATGGAAATTTGATTATACCCTAAGTATGCATCCATGAAGCTAAGAAACTCATGCCCTGCTATTGCATCTACCATTTGATCTATCCTCGATAGTGGAAAGCTATTCTTAGGGCATGCTTTATTCAGATTGGTAAAATCTATGCACATTCTCCAATCTCCATTGTTCTTCTTCACAAGAACTAGGTTAGCAACCCATTTTTGGTATTTCACTTCACGAATAAACCCATTATGGAGCAACTTCTACACCTCTTTATTCAAGGCCTAGTACTTTTCTGGATTAAGAGGTCGGCCCTGCTACATCTAGAACGCACCATAGGGTCGGTACCTAGCTTGTGGAAAATGATCCCTAGGTCAATCCCTTTCATATCCGAATGGTTCCAAGCGAAGACATCTAGGTTTTGTTGGAAGAACTCAATGATCTGACTTCGGTAGGGATCAGGCAGTCCGTGGCCTATTCTGTGATCCTTTGGTAGATCGTTATATCCAACTTCTACTCTATCCAGCTCCTCCATAGGTTCTCCCCCTTTTATCCTTAGACGTAGGTCTAACGATCTGGGTTCGGGTTCAGCCAAGTATACCATATGAATTTCTAGGAAAAATATGCGCCTCCTTCATTGTCGAACAAGTCTTCATCCAACATTTTTTCAGCAATGTCTCTATTTTCCTTAACTTGTCCTACACCATGAGGCGTGGAAAATTTGAGAGATTAGTGGTATATTGATACAATTGCCCTGTGGTTAAATAATAAAGACTACCCCATAATGGCGTCATAAAGAGAATTCGAATTTATCACTACAAACTCTCCATTCAATTTAGTTCGGCACGGAGCTTCACCGACCTCAACAGGGAGCTTGATCAGCCTTTTGGCTTTGGTGAGGGCCCGTTGAATCCTAAAACCACATTTGGGTATGAATGTAGAAAACTCAGTGGGATGCGCATCCATTATAGTGTATTAACATAAAGTATGTTAAGAAAGCTTTTTGTGTCGACTAGAACCTTGGGAATGATAACTCCTACTATAGGTATCAAGATCACCATGATTCTAGGATAGGGACATGGATCTACCTTACTCTTTCCAAATGAAAGTTGATTATCCATCACGCTTCTGTAGTGTTTCTCAATAATGCCGATCTTAGTGAGGTCGGCGATGATGGGTCTTTTTAACCTTGTCTCCTCCGTTCGCTTATTTTGCTGCCCTTTCAACATTTGGATCTGTGGGCTAGGTAAATCAATGTTGCAAGCCCTCGCCTCAACTTGATTCCTATACATTATACCAATTCCATTTGGAGTAGAGAACTTCGTGAACTAATGGTGTATCGAGGTGGCGGCTTGTAACTCGTGTAGTATGGGTCTTCCTAGTATGACATTATAGTTGGAATGAAGATCGACAACAATAAAATCTGCTAAGATCCTTCTCTGGCAAGGGAGTTCACCCAATTCCACACTTAGAACAATTTGTCCTCGAGCTTCAATAGGATCACCGAAAAATCCTTGCAATCTCTTGGAATATGGCTGAAGGTAGCATTCCTAGATCTCCATTTGTTCCAAAGTTCGGAAGTACAGCACATTGACCGAACTCCCATTATCGACTAGAGTTTGGTGCACTTGTACCCTTGCGACAGCCATGGTTATTACCAATACATCACTCTGGTCTTGTAAAATCCCACGTAAATCTTCTTTCGAAAATTCGAACCATCTTAAGTATGTCATTACGTTGGTTTCGGGTTCTGGTAACATCACGCTATAATTTTGCCAGATGCTGGCATTACGCGCTTGTCTGTACCTTACTCTTCTGGACCTTTCGAGGCATTGGTTGCCACTTATTAAAGTTCTGATCTCAGCTCGAGGTAAAGGCTCCCAAGCTTGTGGACCCGACTGAGCCTGCAGGGTCATTCCTTGTTGATTAGGTTGTTGATTGCCAGCTTGGTTCGTCCCTCCGAGTTTAGCCACAAATTCTCGCATATGACCTCCTTTAATTAAGGACTCCACTTCTGCCTTTAAATTTCTACAGTTATCAGTGTCATGTCATGTAGTCCTATGGTACCGACAGTACCTCCCTTGATTTTTCCCTGTTAATTCTTTTTTCTGAAGTGAGGGCCTACGGAACGTTTCTTTTCCTTCCGCTAATAAGAAGACCTCCTCCGGGGTGGTATTTAATGGGTGATAGTCATGAAACCTACTAGGATAAGGCTTAGGACGACTTTGATCCCTCATATCTTTTCTCTTTTCATGACCAAAGTCTTTATCCATTTTTTCTCCTTTGCTTGATATGAAGAAGGTGGGTTTACTTTAGGTTCATCCTAGTCTGATGTGGCTTCCTCGGCACTTATATATTTCTCAGCTCGATTTAGAAACTCATGGTATGTCCGAGGTCCATCCTCGTGTACAGACCACCAGAACCTCGTTCTGAGCCTTAATTCAGAGAGGACTGCCATTAGTGCAGCATCGTCAGATATCTTTTCAACTTCCATTGACTGTTTATTGAATATGCTGAGATAACTTTTAAGTGATTCAGTCTTTCCTTGCTTAATGCTCACCAAGCGCTCCTTAGGTGTAGTTCTTACTTTTGAACCCATGAACTGGGTCAGAAATGATGTGGCAAGGTCATTCCAATTTTTTATGGATCTCTAATGTAGCCTTCTAAACCATCTTTGGGCTTTATCTCCCAAGGTCAACGGAAAAGCACGACACGTGATGGCGTCTCCCGCTCCTCCTTTATACCTGGTCAATTGTGGCATCTCAGCTTTTCAGGCATAGAATCAGCAAGGATATCCTCTGTGAAGGAAGAATGGTGTTTAGTAAGATATTCCCCCATGCTTCCTTTGCCTTTAGCTTCCAAATAGGCAATACGTTTTCTCAAGGCGCTTATTTCAAGCTCTGGTTATTCTACTGAGCATTTGATACGGGGCTCGTCATGTATACTTGTAGGTGTTAGGGAGTGTTGAGAGCCCAATCTATCAAATACACTATTAGTTTTCCTAGCGGCTGGCTTTGCTGTTATGGGAGAGCTCCTGACCTCTTCAGTTTAGCTTTTGGAGGATTCTTCTCCTGATAACTGGAGAGTCATCCTAGTGGGAAGTCGTCTAGTTTTTTCGTCATGTGAGGATTCCACCTCGGTGTCTTGATGTGGAACGTAAGTTTGGTTTCGTTCCAATTTGCTGACTACATTTGTCAATTTTTCAATAGTTTCCTTCATCATGGTCATTTGGGGGTCGGCAGCTTTGTTTTGCCCTTGTCTTCTTCAAGCATTTTGTGGATTGCTGGTTTGTTCGGGACGAGTGTGAGTTTGATTCCCAGATGTTGAAAATCGTCCATGGCGATGTTCCTTCATGAATTTTTTGGAGAGATAGGGCTGCTTTTACAAGCTAGGGTCCTCTTTTTAGCGCCAAACTGTTGACGTTGAAAGTTTTATGAACAAAATTTAAGTCAACTTAGGATGTAAATAAGGACTTGATCAATAGTAAGTTGCAGATTACAAGAGTAAGATACAATTATTTCCTTCTCATTTTAAAAGAGATATTTGAACTATGAAATGTAGAAATATTTGTAACATAAAAAGTGTTTATATCCCCTTCTCTCTTTCCCTCCTTCCTTTTATAGGGAGGAATATCCATGCATCCTTCACATTCCCATCTTATCAGCTACAGTATCGTGCTGAGAAAGTACACTGTTGGCATATTTGGATTGGTTAAGAAGCTCAACTTGTCAGGTCATCATGAGTTAACCTTACATGTGGTCCCCAGAAATTAATGAGTTACTTAGGAAAGGAAACTAAAACATATTATTGGTCCAATTGGTGGGCACTGATATAAGGCCTTCTATCTGTCGCCTGTTAACTGGGGGTTTGTATACTATGTAAGAAACCTTCAATCATTATGTCTCCTTAAGCCTCGATAAACTAAATAAACAGAGTTGGCCTCACATATCCGAACTCATATTAGCATGGGCTTATCACATATACCAAATTGCACTTATCGACCTCGGAGGTCGAATGCCAACAAAAAGTGTTGTGGGAACAATTTTTTTCCTCATTTACAGCTTTCTCTAGAATCTAAGAACTGCTGTATCAATATGTAGATTGTCTTCACTTCAACACATCAAATGTTTTGGAAACAAAAGCATGTGCCTGACTATATATCAAATAAGTTTGCAACGATCAAATTTATGCTTGATGCTGCAGAATAAACTCTTACTTTGTGTGAAGACACCACACATAAGTTGGCCATGCACACAACGGCCTTTTGCGGGTTATGATCCAAAATGCGCACGCGAGAAAGTTTATTCTCAAGGTCAGGTCTTGTTGACTGGATCATTACAATGAACGGCACTATGCAAAAATAATATCTTAGTTAAACGAACCTTATACACAAAGGCAGTTACTTGGTGGGAGAATGAGATACCTTCTTGCCAATTTCTTCAATGATTTCCATATGGCGAGAAAGGAGTTTCCACATGACAGCTTTGGAAAAAACGAGCTGATCTATTACAAATGAACTGAAACTCATGATGTGTTCACAAAGGAAGAGAGAAATAAAAGACACCAAACCTGAAGTGATGTACTACAGAGGAAAAACTGCTGCTTTAAAGTTTTCCATTTTCTGTAGCATCTCCAGGATATAGAACAGCACAAATCTGCAAAAATCCACAACTCGTACAAGTATACCAAATCAAGCTGAAACTTGGATCATGTATACCTTACTGAGGATACAATCTTAAACAAAACAGATTAGAATATGCTGCACATTCAAGAAGGTATACTATTGCTGTCCCATCTTCTTAGTCGGTTAAAAAAAAATTAACCTGCTAGGCCTTGGAATGAAGATGTGCTGCAGATTCGTACTCTCCATCATTGAATTGAAATAAGTCGAAGTCCTCAGCAGTAGCTTTGGCATCCCAGAGACGAAGACTGTTAGGAATCGGCACATCATATGCAACAGCTACTATGACCTCACCACCGACCCATTTTCGGCTACAGCATTACGGAGCATTGCATGCATGAATGTAATTCTTCAAAGGATACCTTTTTGTTTGTATTAATTCTTTACAGAACTGGCTCCATGGAATAACTTACTTAGAACATAGAAGTCAACATAATAAAATAAAAAGGTCTGAAGTTTCACTTACTAGCCATTGGGCAGAACCTCGACATGATTAAAGAATCTTATGGGAAAGACATTATCATGCCTTACAACTTCCCAGGGACTGAACTTTTGCAATAATTAATCAGATAATAGAGCTTACAAAAGGTGCCACAAGAAATTGTGAATCTAGTATTAACAGAAGTTCAACTGCAAGCAAAGCTCCAACCAGTCTTCTGCAATTTCCTCTTGTCCAGCTTTGGTGATCAGTTGCTTGAACAGCCCATATCTGTACCTCAAACCATAGCCCCACGCAGGCAAATTCAATGTGGAGTCTAGAAAACAAGAAGCAAGCCTTCCTAAACCACCATTTGCAAGTGCTGCATCTTTCTTCTACAAAATTCAATTTAAAATACCCTCTATATAACTCATGGAAGAACTTGCAGGTCCAAATGAGATCCAATAGGAAAATAATCCAAACCTCGGAGTAACTCAGAAAAATTTACCACTAGTAAGAACCTAAACAAGAACTTCAGGGCAATGCCAATTGATTCATAATAGTACCCTACAGAAATAGGACTGACATAAAATAAAAATATTAGTCATGTCAAAAAATTATGAAGTACATAAAGCGTACATGTTAACCTATCTATGGAGTAGAGTTTATATTACTTCACAAAACCAGTTGCATGCCACTTATCATCTGATCGAAGCAGAAATTAAGTAGCTGATCTCACAAGTTAAAATGTGATGACGCTTAAATGAACGTGGATGTTTTGTTATAGAAAAAAGCATTGGAGACCCGCTGGAGAGATTCCACATGGATAACTATCTAAGTGTCAGTGGTTAATCTCTAACGTTCGATAGTGAAATTGGTCCTTCGACTTGAGGTCATCATTTTGTCTTATATGAGAACAGTCATACTTTAGTGATATTGAATATTGCTCTATCAATGATCGCTAATATGGCATTGTTCGGATATGTCAAGAATTATATGAAAGTTGTGAATTATCAATAGAGAATTAGTCACTTTTAGATAGTAAGAAATTATGATCTACTTTTCATTCAATTAAGTTCATAACGAAATTCTTGGTCAAAGTGTATTCATAATTCGAAAAAGAATTTTCAACTTACATTAACTTAATAGTGGGATAAAATATATAATTAATAATTGAGATTGACACGTCTATATCTGGTAATTGATCGGATCATATTAACAAATGAATTTTAGTTTCATGATAAACGAACAAATTTGATTTTGTCATATCACGTGACATTTTTCGTCACGTGTATTGTCCTGACATATTACTAGATGTCAATCTGGGACGACATATATAAATTGATGATAAATTAAAATGAGGTATTTTAATTTATCGATTTTGATTATATCTAAATAATAATTCGTTGGTATCGTGATTGGGAACCTAATGAGTCACACACAAAATGAGAATCAGAAGAATGGGACTCACCAATTAATTAATTAACAAGTATTAGACAATTTATTAATTGGGTTGCTTGTTTATAGGTCCGATAATTCATGAACTAAATTTAATTAATTAGATTAATTAAATATTGGATCGGATTTAGTTTGAAGAGACGAGGCAAGCCCACTTAGACTTATTTTAATATGCTATTGGGGTTTCGGAAAAATTGAACACGGCACAATTCATATTCTTGCTAGCATAAGAAAAATAAACCCATAATTCTCCGAACAGCTATGGATTGCATATCATGATTATTTGTGTTCCAAGATCAACAATGAAGTTTGCAAAATCTATATAAGATATAATTCATATTACAATTTCTATCTAAGTACGAAGAAGATCCTTGGTGGAATTGAAATTATTTTATTTTTCGTTGTGCGTGATTAAGTAAATTTCAAACATAAACTATTTTCATAAACTTTGAATTAAGTCTTTACTGGTTTATGATGGCAAAATGTGATATTCTTAACACCACGTGCTGGTAGAGGCATGCCTCTTATTGGTCACACCAAGAAACTACTAACAAGCATGCTTGCAAAAAAAGAAAAAATATATATGTTTCCTTTTCTTTCCCCTTTCTAACCACAATCCATTAGAATAACTACTCATAGGAAAAGGAAAACCCGTATAAATCCCCATGTTTCTTAAAGACAATAAAGCTCCATGAGAAGTGTTTAAAAATGTCCTTACAATAGCAAAACTTCGAAAAATTAGTTAGTCAAACATACTTTTATCAGTTGATCACAAATGCTCTATGTAGTTGCTATTGGAAATGGTTTGTTAATTAGTGAATTGGGTAGGGATCGAATTAACATTCTAATCTTATTGATCATCTCGTTACGTTGTTTAAATTATATTATGGTAATTATGTCAATAAGGAGGAATTTCTATTTCAGAAACAACAACTGCATAGTATGCTTGCTCTAGCTCAAACTTGAAAGGAGAAAAATGAGTAATGTATTGAGCATGGTAATTAATATTAAATGCAATATCTCCAAGCTTTTTCCCCCAAATGATGAGCAATTGGCAAAATTTCAGTCGGGGTTCTGTTGAACCCGGCTTTAACAGTTGCAGTACCATTGGCTTTCAGTGTTGCAGCCATGTCGAGTAGTTGTAATACCTATGGAGTTCAAATCATAAGTTCGTTTCATGCATATAAGTCACACCTAATCTCATATCAGAATTGTTGTCGGGCTCAGTATTTCACAAAGATACTAAATCAAACCACAATGTTCCAGACCCAAAAACACTCCTACAATCATCCCTTCACTCTGGTTGCTTGGTTGCCCACAAAAGACACGATATGAGCTATTTGTAGCCACAAGAATTAGCCCCAATGGCTGGAAAAGAAAGGGAAGAAAACGCTACAGAGGAAGCATAAAGCAAGAAGATTGCAGCCGATTTTTCCCTCATAGGTAAGCTTTGCAAATAGTGTTTTCACACACACCAAAGCCAAGAAACGGGAGCCAACATATAGAATAATTAGGTAGGCTTTTAGGTTAAATAGTAATTAGGCCCAAGAGTTAATAAGGGAGTAATACATGGGCTATCAACCAAAAAAATCATTCAAGGAGTAATGGGTCGGGCCATGAGTAGCTCTAATAAAATTAGGCTACTTCAAATGACCTAAGTAGGGTATAGGTTTGGGTCGTTACAATTGTGGTATCGATGTTTCAATTCAGTCAATGGTCGACTGAATTAATATTGATTAACATCATTACCCGTGAGGTCGTTTGACAACAATTTACCTAACAAACCTCCACCTTGGTGTCAAAAGATCTGCAAAGAAAAATTATTACACATTAGTAATAATTCAGAAAGGAGGATCGATAAAATTTGAAATTATTTACCTCCACCGATATTTAGAA
>CAIGRN010149110.1:0-12563 GCA_903798345.1 Fraxinus anomala
AAATTCTCCTTTAGGTGCTTCAACTGCAATATAGGTATAAGAAGATTGTATATTTTTTCAATTTAAAAATAAAATATATATTTTTATTTATACTTTGTCTACCGTTGCCCTTAATACTATTATTCAATTTGAGATTTTCATACTATGTCAACGTGAAAAATATTTCGGTCTCGTATTGGTCTTGATTCTTATAAAGTTAAACATGTGTCTAACCTCGATCTAATGAACCTTAACATTATCGCAGCCACATGCAAAAAGGGCTAAGAATGGTATGACACTCAAATTTCTCTTCTTCTATTTGACATTTAATTATTATTTCCTAATTAAACTAACTTATAAGCATGGAATTAGTATCTGAAAAGTAACCATTTAAGGGAAACAAACTCTAACACAGACAACCTTAATGGTGTAGGTTATTCAACAGGCCGATCAAGGTAATCAAAGCCCATCAAAGCTATAGTATTGTTTATTTGGGATGACCTGTAAGTACGTGATCTTCATTGATAGAATGAATACCGGTAATAATATCATCATCGGAACATTCTCAGGTCCTTTCAAACATGCTCAGCTTCATATATTCTTGTATAGTAAAAAGAAATCAATTCTATAGAAGACGAGATGAGTATAAAAATAATAACTGAAACTTCATCCTTGTAAGATCGTCGAACATCACAACACTGCAGGAGGTTTTTACCAATAATCCAAACAAGAACAGGTCCCATCTCTAAAATGATGAAACCTAGTTCTGTCTCTAACTATAATGTCTCTATCGTATATTCTCGAAAGAAGCTTAGTAGTTGAATGACAATCACTGCAAACTCGAAGATTTTTTAAAATTCGGATGGCTGCATTAGATTCAGATGCAATCAGAGCAAAAGCAATAGCCAACCTTTCACTGTGATATGAAAGAGAATCTTCCTTCTCTTCCTCTTCAATGTCAAACAAAACTTCTCTGGTTCTTGGCTGATGACAACATTCTTGTAACCTTCTGTTCATCTCTTCCAGCTTCAAATATATTTCTTTCGCACGTGGATGGGTTTTGTCACCAATAAGGAACTCATGCATTGCGCCATCAATCTCAACTATGCTACTACCTGGCATTTTGTCAATGCCGTGATCTTTCATCAATTTTCTTAATCGTTTTACATCATCCCATCTATTCATGTGAGCGTACATATTTGACAAAAGCACAAAATTTCCACTAGTTTCTGGCTCTAATTGTACCAAGTGTTGCAGTGCAACTTCACCTATCTCTAAATTCCCATGAACTCTTGCAGCTCCAAGTAAAGACCTCCACAAAATTGCATTAGGTTTCATAGGCATGGTGTCAACTATTTTTTCTGCTTCCTTAAGCTTCCCTGCACGACCCAAAAGATCCACCAGGCAACAATAATGCTCAAGTTTAGGTTCAAGTCCGTAGTGACTCTTCATTGCCTCAAAATGTTTGTACCCTTCGTCCACCAATCCCACATGTGAACAAGCACAAATTATGGTTAATATTGTTACATCATCTGGGCCCAAACTCTCTTCTCTCATTTGCGTGAATAGGTCAAGTGCCTTGTGCCCATGACCATGTATTGCAAATCCTCTAATCATGGCATTGTAACAAAATATGTCCTTTTGAAGCAACTGATCAAACAATTGACAAGCAAAATTAAGATACCCACAATTTGCATACAAGGTAATTAATGCCGTCCCAATGAAAATATTAAGGCTAAGATGATTCCTAATTACATAAGCATGAGCCCATGTTCCTTGATTGAGTGCACCAAGGTTGGCACAAGCACTAATTAATTCCACTAGAGTAACTTCGTTAGGCTTAACTAAGGACTGCTGCATCCGGCGAAACATATTCAAGACTTCCATTGACAAACTAGCATTTCCACCAAAATTACATGCATCAGCGAGCAAAGGAATTGTTGCATTACGCATGTAAGCTGATAGTATCGAGTTCCATGAGGCCAAATCTGGTTCAACAATTTGATCAAAAAAGCACCTCGAAATACCAACTTTGCCACATCTAGAATAAAAATTAAGCAATGAAGCTTGAACAAAGTTGTCATATGGGGTGTCAAGAAATTTCAGTACATGACCGTGTAGTGCTCGACCATGTTTTAGCCATTGATGGGACCCACAAGCCTTGAAGAGGGAGGGGTAAGTATAGTTGTTTGGCTTAAGGGTAGGGTGACTGAAAATTGTGCTATACAGAGAGAAGGCAGCATGGGTGTACTCTTTTTGAACAAAAGATGAGATGAGAGTGTTGAATAGAAATATAGTAGGGTTACGAGCTTGGTTGAAGATGGTTAGTGTGTATGATAAGGTAGCGAGAGTAGAGGATGAAAGGAGAATGCGGCTGACAGGATAAGTATGAAGGATGAGACCTGTTGTAATCATTTGAGCATGGACTTGCTCGAAGGTGTACAGGGTCTTGCATTGCTGTAGCAGATGGAGGATTGGGTGGTTGACGATTGGACTTATTGATTTCATGCAGATTATGCAAATGTTGTAACATATACATGCTCATCAAATGTTCCAACTCACTGTCAGACAAGACCGGAGAGAGGTTTTAGCCGCAGCAAATCACCCTTTTTGTTGTATATCCAACACGCTTTGGCTCCCAAAGAATCTGACAAGCATAGATAAACCTTGATTGGCAATTTTATTTTTCAATTCGATAGAACTAAATTCACAAAGTTATCCTGTCGACTTCAAATCAGGCAAATTTGTAATTCATACAGTATATAGAAACATGGAAGAAAATAGCAAATCAAGAAATAGAAACTCGTATATCATATCGGCATGCAAGGTATTATAGTGCTTATGTTTGAAGAATTAAGAAACTTTCATAGAGGAATTTCGTCGAACAAAATATATACATTACCCAAGCATTCACACTCACATTTATTCAACGTCGTGTGATAAAAAAGATTCACGGCCTCAGCGGCAATTTCCGTTCTAGAAAAGATTCTTTTTGTGTGAATTCATGAAGCTAATTGAATTTCTAGTTGCCAAGAAGTTTAATGAGTTTTGAGGAGCATAGAATTTCTGGGTAAAATTTTTATAGTTTCTTGAGCGTGCTGGACTGGCGGGTCACCTTGATTTTGACACCGAACAAATTAGAGCCATTTGGGTCAAATAAGGATGGCCCGTTCAGTTCCGTCCGTCTTCGTATCAATGAAAAAAATTGGGAGGTTGGAGTGATCATCAAAGACCGAGTCAGACAAAAACTTTTTTGCACTGAACATTACATTTTACCTATAAAAAAGTAAGAATTATTCTACTTGTACAGTGAAAATGACAGCCAGCATTGTACGAAAACTTGTATAGCACTGTACGAAAACTTGTATGTGGGATTTTCCAGTCCCTGTACATACAACATAACTCAAAAAAATAAATGGATTCGAACAACCCTGAGTTAAAGCCTGTCTCCATTCCTGGTGGTCAAGATTAAAATATAAATAATATTATTCATCATTAGTAGTTATGACCATTTCTCCATAATTTCTCAATGGAATGGAGATTTTCTCTCTTTTCGGAGTAGGGGGCAAAACAGGGTGGAGCCGAGCCTATCAAGATATTTTGCCATTCCTCCCATCAATAACCCTAGTCCTCTGAAGTTGGTAATTTCAGTATGAATAATGCTTCTTGTACATAAAGAGTTACGAGAAGTTTTACGTATTGATGAGGCGTTAAAAAAAATAAAAAAGTTTGTTTTTATATTATTTTGTTGAAAAGAATGTGATCCAATCATATCTCATCCCATCATGTATTTGTAAATCAATTTATAAGTAATGATGTACATATAGTACAATCGTTTCAATATTACCCCAGCCCAAGGAAGCCAATTGGACCAACAATTTCACCCAATTTATGATCCATTTTGTTCATGTCAAAAGACAAGTTGACTTTAACATTGCCTCTTCATTTATTCAAATCATAAATGAAAAATATTGACAGTTTGAGGTCGAGTTGACCAATTTTGTCGATTGAATCCTAAATGTAGGAAAAAAACAGTTATATACAATAATGATATTTATGTATTTTTACAATAGTAAGACTTTTTGGATGAACAAATTAAAAGTAATATCCTTTTTCATTTTGATGATACGAAGGATATAGTGATCGATTCATGTTAAACTACAAAAGTTGTGTTTCAACTACAACTTCACATATAGCTAGATAGGAAAGACATAAACAACTCCTTTGACTCAAGAGTGTTGGAGAGAAATTGTCATTATCTCATGCAATAGGAGACACGAAATGTTTTGAAAATGTTCTGATTGTACATAAGAGTATACAGAATATGTTGCAGAAATTATGATGTGACGATATGTTTCAGGCAAAATATCGGGTGATATTTAGACTCAAAATATCGCCACTTTTAAGTTTAGGAAAAAAAAAAAGACATCTTCCTCAAATTGGAATCCCTCTCTAAACCCTCGACACCTCCCCTTTGCTCCTGTCTTACTAAATTTCTAGTGAAAATAATGACACATTGTCACGTTCATATTAAATTGATATACCAAAACTATCTATCTATATATTTACTACAGATGGACATCTTATATCAGGCTCGTCATTCGTTCATATCTTCGACATAGATAAGAGAATATCTTAATGTAGAAGTTTCGACAATCTCCTTCTAGACATATATGAATATGATCATAATACTTTCCAAATAATATCCTACATTTTACTCTTTGATCTCATCGTAATGATGCTCATCTACAATATATTAAAATGGAGGATTGATGAGAAACTTTTGATTATCCAATTAATTAACCTTTACATATTTACCTATATACCTAATATACCCTTATTTATTTTTAGTTTTGTTAGTAATTAATTAATAACATTAATTCTTTACATATTTAGATATATGCCCAATGTACCATTATTTAATTTTAGTTTTGTTAATAATTAATTACTAACATTAATTCAATTAATTCATCATGAAATTTAAAAAAAAAATCCTTCTCTTTTTCATTTGTCAATAATTCCCTAAATTAATCTTTTTTATGTTATAATAATTTTTATTAAAATATTTTATTTTAAAAATATAACTTAAATTTCTTCCCCCGGTTTAATTAGTTAGTTTAAAAAATAACGTCAATATTACCTTATTTAAATAGTTATTTCGTTTAGTTGTTTCACTCATACACTAATAACTAAATAATATATTTAATATAATAAAATTAATTCATACATAATGTTACTATAAAATTTGATAAAATTTTATTTTATGTTATATTTACACTTATTTAAAAGTTATTTTAATTGATAGTTACATATGAATCATCATGATACCTAAGTTTAGATAAAAACGAATACCAAATGATAGGTAATTATATTTCCACTAAATTTTTATTAATTACACAACATTATAATTGCAATAAATATTTATAAATTTTGCTTATTTTTACACTTAAGTCCTCAATTATTTTTCGTTATATTCTCATCATTATATAAAACTAAATAAATTATTATAACATTATAATATGTGTTGAAATTCTAAACCATCCACCTACAATATTAATGGATTAAAATTTTCAATATATAGAGAGAACGTATATTAAAGGAAGATGGGGAGAATATGTTGAGGCTACATTTTTTTAATTTCCTACCAATGGAGAGCATGTGATAGGGATTGAGGGATGTCTATGTTTATACTTTATAATTAATGTAAATAGATGAGAGGAGAGATGCAATGCTACTTTGTGTTAGTACATACACCATGCCTTTGCTTGAGCCACATTTTGTGTAAAAAATGAGTTTTGAAATAATGTTTTTTGAAAAATACGTTTAAAAAATAATGAAGACTTTTAGGTTTATATATAATATTATTTTATTAGAGAATGTGTAGTTGGAAATAAAAGAGAAAAATATATTTTACAATTAATGGAGCCAAACAAGGGCTATGTAATAAACATAATTAAAATCACTATAGCTATAAAAACCAACCTTTCTCATTCTATAATTATTGTCAATGAAAGCAATTTATTATGGGCTAAAGGTAAGAAATGTTGTCAATGAAAGCAATTTGTTGTGAGTTAGAGTTTCTCAAACTTGAAAATAGCTTAGATGATGCTTACGTATGTTAATGCATTTACGTTTGGCATTGGAGTTTTGGAAAATTCGATTTGCGTGGGACAAATCTTACAAAAAAAAAAAAAAAAAGAAAAAAACATGGTTGTTTTGATTTCTGACAAATTTTTTTTATTATTATTATTATTTTTTTGTAATTCTTTTAGTAATGTCCATCTAAATGTGATGACCATAAGCTACTTTTAAATTGATGAATGTTGTGATTTTTTTTATTTTATTATTATTATTTTTTTTTTTGGAGATTAGTTAAACTTGGTTCCCATTCCAATTTAATTTTTGATATTATGGATTTGATTGTATGAAATTTCTATTTTAGATTTATCTATTACCAAGAATCATTTTAATTGTATATATACACCCGTTTGGGACATTCTAAGCATGTGGCAGCCTGAGAATATTATTGTCTCAATCATATACATATAAATAAGCAATATTATTTTTATTCGTATTTATGAATTTGTGGAGCCATATTTGGCTGACATCTATATGCCATATCTATTTCCACAATTGTAACTCGTATTCGACTTGAAGATTTTTATTTTTAATATTTTTAATTTATGGTTTTTATTTAGTTATTTTATTATTTATTAAACTATGATTTAATAATCACTACTTGGAGAGATGAGACGACATTATCATATATGCAATTATATTGAGCTTTGGCAATTAGGATATTGTCGAAACTTGAATAACAATCATTTTGTATTGGTCTTTGACTGATTTTTATATTAAATAAAATTATTTGAGAATTTTTTCATATTTACCCAATTTTCAACATTAAACAAATTTTAAAGTGTTGATTATAATTAGCATGTTGTTGCATCCAGTGGCGGAACCACACTTGGGCAAGGGTGTTCAGTAGGCCACCCAAAAAAAATATTTCTTATTTTTAATTTGATGAAGTTCTATTCTGCGTTTGTGGAGATTTTCTGGAGGAATTACTTGAGATTGGAAGGGGTAGAAATTGAGATTAAGACAAACAATTAACAAATTGTAAAAAGGAAAACCTCAATAAATACAAGTTCATTTTTATATACATGCATAAATATCACTAAATAGAAGCGAGGACGTAAAAAAGGGTGCGTATAGAGCGGAAGATGACTACGATTACTTATACAGGGTGGTGTTGATAGGCGATTCGGGTGTCGAAAAATCGAATTTATTATCGTGACTCACTCGAAATGAGTTTAGTCTCGAATCAAATTCGACCATCGAGGTTGAGTTCGTCTCTCGAAACATCTAGATCGATGATAAAGTAGTCAATTCCTAGATTTGGGACAATGTCAACCAAGGACTTTATATATGTAAACATGAGTTTTTTTTATTTTTTTGTAAAATGCGTATGCTTTTTGTGAATTGAGGTTATTGTAAGATATCTAGATCTGGTAGCTGGCATTATGATGATTTATGTTCTAACATTTTATTTGAATTAATAGGTTGGTCCTCTTTTAGTGAAATCATACTTGTCATTATGTGTTAACTTATGGGGTTTTCAAATCTAGGATTTAAATTAACTTTTTATTCTTATACTTTTTGCTATTGGTGTAGTTGTAAGTAGCGACGGAGCTAGAGTCAGGAAAATTGAGAATTCAATTTCCATCTTTGATCTATGTGCAATCTTCATATTCTTCTTAGAAGGTTTTAATTAGCAGTTTTTGAAATGATTTAGTGATAGAACAAAGCCGTATTTTATCTCATAAGAAAAATATAATTAACGAATTGAATATGATGTAATTATACGATATTTTTAAAATATGAATACATCGTGAATAATTATAGTTATATTATTTATAATTATTTTTGCTATATAATTTTTGCCCACCCAAATAAAATATCTTGGCTCCGCCACATGCTGCATCATATTGGTATATGAGTACAATCACATTCTTGATAAAAGATGTGTTGTATAATAATATTTGTCTTATATTTACTATATGATTTTTTTCAACATTGATAAATAAATTGCTAAATTAACATATCAATGACTTTTTTTATTTTATACTAGAAACATCACAGATGAATATATCATCATAAAAAACACTAACAGAAACGAGGTCTGATTTATCAATAGATCAACAAAATGAGTAAGATCGTCAGTTTAAATTGAAAAATATTATCTTTTTTCGTTTTGTTAATTGTTAACGTATATTTTTTATATAACTTAAATTGTTTTCATATTTGCAATATTGATGTCACCAAATAAAGATTACGATTATGTCTTTTTAAGACAATTGAATACATTTGAATAAGAGTGGATTATATAAGTATCCATACTTTGAAAAAAATCAATTGAGATCTACAAAAATAAGAATGACCCCGTTGAAGTTTTAAACTAATTTTGTGTGATGAAGAGGTATTATATAATGTCAGGATTAGTCGATACTTTTCTTATGAAAGTTTTACTATTAGATTAATAGGTTTTTTTTATATAATATTTTTTAGGGAAGTAATTACAATCATCTTTCTTAAGCCAAAAGAGAAACTTAACTCTCATAGGGCTCAGCTACTAGAGTTCGAGTCTTTCTTTCGTCCATCATAAAATGTCAATCTATAAATAGAGTCAATAGATAAGAGTCGGCTCTTCAGGTGTATTAATATCATTTTCCAATATACTTTGTTCGTGTTTCCTAAAAGATTATTACTATTTAATTTTTCTATTTAGTCAAAATAAAAATTAGTTTCAAAAACACATTCATAATCACTATTCATTTATTATCCACAGATTTTGCTAATTCAGTACTAATTCTCCTAAAAAGTTACTAATAATTTTACGCGAACACAGAATTACCACCTCGGCTGCATCTTGTGGCTTTCACAGAAGTGCAATTGATTTATGTATTACTGATAAATATTTGAAATTATTAATAGCCATTTGCATTATTTAAATCTTTATGATTCCTAATATTTTCTATTCTTTATTCCTTTCAACAAGTGTTTGTCTATAAATTGCATATCCAATACCATCAAAAGCCTCTTCCTTCTTCTCCTTTCTCCATTGCATAATTCTGTGCTAATTTTCTTGTTTTCTCCTTATTTCATAACATTCAGTAAAAATATGTCATTTTGAAAATTTGATGTGGAAGTGTTTGTTAATGATTGAGCTCCATGTCGCCTGTACTTAGTGAAATCCTCCTTTCTGGATTTACTGTAAACTCGGTCTTTCGTCGTGGTTCGCACTTGGTTCAATCTTTTTCTGTTGCCTTCCTCTACTGGTTCTATGTTTTCTCATGAAATATATAGCCTCTTAATTAATTCATTGTTTTTATATTAGTTATAATCAAATATTAATCCAATCTTTTTCTTGCTTATAAATACCCATAAAAAAGTTGTATTATTCGATTATATTTTATGGCTTCTCCAAGTGGAACTTGTTCAGGATCAAGCTCAATTCAGAACTCTTCTGAAGACAATCTGCAGAATATAATGGACCAAAGGAAACGCAAAAGAATGATTTCGAATTGTGAATCGGCACGAAGATCTCGCATAAGGAAGCAGAAGCAAATGGATGATCTGATAGCACAAGTGAATCAAATGAGGATGAAAACAACAATTTACTGACAAACACGAAAGTCGTTACTCAGTTATACTTGAATATTGAGGCTGAAAACTCAGTTATAAGGGTTCAGATGGGAGAATTAAGCCACAGATTACAGGCTCTCAATGATATAATTAACTGCACAGAAAACATTGGTGCTGGTTTTGATGAAAACGAGTATAATTATGCTTATAATGATCAGATGATTAGTGAGGATGATTTCTTGAATCCGTGGAGTTTACATCATGTTAATCAGCCAGTCATGGCCTCTCCTGATATCTTCATGTACCGATATGATCTTCATGTATTTTATGTTTCATTACTGCGTGATAATAAAATAACTTGTTTAGATTTTCAATATGTTTTAATACCGGAAGAAGGTTCTGTCTGTATTTCTTATACGATTTTTCTGAGTGGAGTGCACAAACTAATGTATCTTTCATTTACAAATATAAGAGAAATCAGCAATCTGGGACTGGTTCTTGAATTACAAGTTGTTTATCCACTGTATAAAACAGCATATTTTACAACTTGTACTCTCTCCTTCGGTCGGGATAAGAATGTTAGGTAAGATGAAGAATAATTTAATTTTTATATAGAAAGCATTCTAAAAGAAATGACATTGCTAGAGGCTCTATTGGACTCGAGAAAAGGCACATTGTCATGCAAAATTGGAAGCTTCAATGCTAATAAAACAAGTACACAAATCACTAGAGGAATATGCTGCAGTTTCATTAGATGTATTACTTAGTGGCAAAGCCATTTAATCCACACTGTTATACAAAAATATTATTGGATAAATTAAGAAGGAAAAAAGAGGCCATATTATATGTTAGTTTCGGTTTCAAAAATTAAAATTATTCAAGTGTTTTTGAACTGAATGGGAATATACAATAATAACATATATATTATTTGGGGTGCGTTTTTAATGAATTTTATTTATTTAATTAGTCCCTAATGAAGAAATACTTTAATCACGACATCATCAAGGTTGAATTATTGACATGGGTGAATTAAACAATATTAGGAAATTATTGTATTGTCTTTTGTGTGTCTCCATGTTGCTTATTCAATCATAGTTATGTTTGGTTTGGCATGCATAATTGAATAGAATTAAATAAAACTAAAACAATGGATATGTGACGAACATATTATTAGTCGTACTTCAAGAAATCGATAAAGTCATAATGAAATTTAAGTAAACTTGGAAATCAAAAATCCCTATCTATCTAACGACATTAATGCCTTTAATTATTGAAGACATAATAAAATAAAATAAAATAAATCGATGGGGTTCAGCTAAGGCCTGAGGCAGTTCGCCTCTCCTAAAGGCTAAGGCCATGAACCATGGCTCAACTTTGGGTGATAATTCATCTAATGCACACTCTATGTTTTTGTCTAATGGTTCTTTAAAATCCTCAAAAGTTTAGACGTGAAGTTTCCGCTATCTTCAAGAAAGTTTATGGCTATTATTCGTTTTCTAAGACACAAAACATGCAATTAGGGTTTAGTTGTGAGGCCAACTTCATTCAAATGAAGCAATTTTATCAAGTAGTAGCGTATGTGAGAACATATCTTCTAGTAAATTTATTTTATTAATTAATTAAGGATTTTAATTATGGTAACTAAACAATTTATTATATTATTTATACCGAAATAAAGATTATTCGTGCGGTAAAAAATTATCAATATATCCCTGCTTGGCGCATATTAAAAGTCGATAAAAATTTTAAATTAAGGTCAACAATTAATTTTAACTATATATTTCACATGATTCACAACTTTTCAATTTCACTTTCATTAATTTTAATCCAAATCCACTAAAAATATGATTTTAATTTACACCAAACTGGGTATTCAATCGATTATCTTTGTAGCGCACACAAATCTTTCACCAAATGTACAATTCGGTTGAACTATTTCCTTTAAAACTCAAATACATTAGGACGATAAATATAATTATTTATATTCTCTCTTTGAAAATGGAAGGAGTATCCCTAGATTCCTACTAAACTTCAATACTTAATTACGGTGCTTAAGTAACTAAAGGAAACATTTTACAGGATAAATAAGTAGCTTGAAATAGTGGAATTTCAACACTTGTTCATTAAAAATTATATGTTATGTGCAACTCCACTCAATTGATTTAAAAATTTAAGGATTCCTAATTAGCTAAGCCTCGCTTTAATTCATGCACTTGTTAATTAAACAAGATATTCTTTAAAAAACAAAATATAAAAAAACAATGTGCCTCATTGTCTACTCACGTCAACACGTATTTGGGAGAGACAGGCTGTCCCTTTATTGTCATAAATAAATATTAATTAATTAAGAAAAATAATAATAATAATAATAATAATTCAAGATGTACAATTATGGACGGTCTCCAGGAAAGACGGTGAGAACGTGTTGTTCTAGTTGAACACACATTGCTGTGCCAGATTAAAGAATCTATTAGATCTGGTTAGCACATGATTGTATAAATAAAGATTATTCGTGCGGTAAAAATTTATCAATATATCCCTGCTTGGCGCATATTAAAAGTCGATAAAAATTTTAAATCAAGGTCAACAATTAATTTTAACTATATATTTCACATGATTCACAACTTTTAAATTTCACTTTCATTAATTTTAATCCAAATCCACTAAAAATATGATTTTAATTTACACCAAACTGGGTATTTAATCGATTATCTTTGTAGCGCACACAAATCTTTCACCAAATGTACAATTCGGTTGAACTATTTCCTTTAAAACTCAAATACATTAGGATGATACTTAATTGGAAGGAGTATCCCTAGATTCCTACTAAACTTCAATACTTAATTACGGTGCTTAAGTAACTAAAGGAAACATTTTACAGGATAAATAAGTAGCTTGAAATAGTGGAATTTCAACACTTGTTCATTAAAAATTATATG
>CAIGRN010149129.1:0-10939 GCA_903798345.1 Fraxinus anomala
TCCATGAGTTGTCCTTCTTCTTGACCAACACAACTGGAGAGCTAAATGGGCTGGAACTACGTTGAATCACTCCTGAATCCAGCATTTCCTGGGTCATTTTTTCTATGACATCCTTCTGCAAGGCACCATATCGATATGGTCTGGCATTAACTGGTTGGCTGCCCTCTTTCAATGGAATTCTGTGGTCATGTCCTCGGTGTGGAGGAAGTGCTTTAGGTTCTTTAAACATATCTTCGTGATCTGCCAACACTTTCTGAATAAGAATAGGTGCTCCTCCTTCTGCTTCTTTTTCTTTGGTTCCAGAATCTTGAACATCACCTAATTTATTGTCTATCAAACTACAGAATTCTACCCTTGCCAACTGAGTAGATTTAGAAAGTAGTTTATCCATTTTTTTCATTTGAAACAATTGTAAGATTGCATCCACCAACTTCAGCACCTTGCAACACATACTCTTGATCATCAATACAAAATCTCATCAACAAATTTTAAAAATTCCACATTATATCTCCCAATTCTGCCAACCATTGAATGCCAAGTACTAAATCGTAATTATCAAGAGGCAATACTAAAACATCTCATTTGAATTCTGTCCCTGCATCGACCATTCAAAGTTTTTACACACTTCATTGCAAACTAATTCATGAACATTAGTTGCAGATACCCTCAATTCAGCTACTGATTCCAACACACAACCAAGTTTCTTAGCAATTCTCACATCAACGAAATTATGGGTACTCCCAATAAACATCTTTTTAACCCAAAATCTTATAACATGTCTAAGAAACAAATGGAGAAGAGAAGATTAAAAGGCCAATGTTTTTGGTGTGATGAGAAGTTTGTGCCTGGTCATAGTTGCAAAAATGAACAGATCAATATGATCACAGTTTATGATGATGAAGCAGAAGATTATGAAAATGAAGAGTACACTGCAGCAGAATCTGAAAAAGAAGACATATTACAACTGGTAGCCACTCCCCAACTTTCTTTGCATGTCTTGCAAGGAACTTATCACTACAAAACCATGAGGCTTAGAGGAGCAGTGGGAAGGATAGGGTTATTTTGGTTTCTGTTAGGGAAGGTTACAGTAGAAGGTATTGTGGCATTTTGGGATGTTCTAACTATAGATGGAGAATTGTAGTTTCTGTAAGTGTTGTGGTTATGGGAATTTCGGAAATGGTTTTCGTTGTGGTATGAAGGATCATTAAACAAAGCTTCTTAAATCCTAGCAAATGCATAAGCATTTTGGAGAGTCTTTTGATTAAACATTCTCACAGACATTTCCACTTCATACTTAATGCCAGCAAGAAAGCAACTTACAGCATGTTCCTCATTAAGTTGGGCTTTATCCAGCAACAAATCAAATTCTTTAAGATAATTCTGAAGAGTACCAACTTGCTTGAGTTTCTTCAACTCTGCCATAGGATCTTCATAAGCATTCTCTTCGAATCTGCTTCGCAAAGCAGTCACATATTCTTCCCACGCAGGTGTTCTTCCTTTGGTTTTTATATATGACTTATGCCAATGCATTGCAGCCCCACAAAAGTGCATCGAAGCCATTTGTATTTTAGAGATTTCAGGAGTGTGATCCAATAGAAAAAACTGGTCCACCTTATATAACCAATCATCCACATCATGACCATCAAACTTTGGAAAATCAAGCTTTGTCGAATAATTGCCCAGAACCCCATGGTTATCCATTTGGGTTATCACCCCCGGAACCTGATTTTGAGTTCTCAACTCATTTTGTTGCAAAGTAAGGCCATTGATCATGCTTTTAATTTCTGACATCGCATATTCCAACCTTGAGATTTTCTAATCATTTTCTTTAACCAGAGCTTCCAGCCTTTTGTGATCTCGCGTACCATCAGCCATTTCCTAGGATTGAAAGCTCTAATACCAATGTTATGAAGTTGCACAAAGATAGAATTTTAGAATAAGAGAGAGAAGAAGAGGAAGAGATACAGAGAGAATTTCAGAGATAGAAGAAGAACTAAGGAATTGTATTCAATTTCACGAATGCCCATTTTCCTCCTGTTACAAAACAGCCTTTATTTGCAATTCTCCAACTAACTCTGTACTTGGCGCCAAATATTTATTTATATTTAGATTGCAACACTATGCCATAAACTCGAATCTCGTACACAATTCTAAACAAACTTGTCTAAACCATCTCATGTAAAAAACTTTACATCATTAAAAAGGTTTTGAGGGAATGAACTTAGGGTCCATTTGATTGTAAGAATGGAATTTGCGTGGAAAGAAAATGAATTTTAGGGAATTGAATTGTCTAAAATTATTTTCCTAGGAATTGTCAATTAATTGTGCTCGATTGGTATAATTTTTCACCTAAAAAATATTGAGATTTTGGATATTTTGATATTTGTTTGATTTTGTTTTCCATGAAAATTGTTCGTTAAAGGGATTTTATTTATTTATTTATTTTTACAATTGCCCATAGAATTTGTTTTCATTGCCAAAAAAAAAAAAAAAAATTACCTGGAAAATCATTTTCCAACCTAAGGGTGGGAAAATGAATTCACGGAAAACTAAGAATTTGTGACCGTGTGGGAGGAAGTGGGAATTCCAATTGCCAAGAAAAAAAAATCCAGTCAAACAATCAAAAAGTGGGAAAATGGAAATGAAATTGTCACCATATCAAACAGGACCTTATTGATTTTGATTTCAACCTTTTAAATTATTCCGAATAGGCACGTAATCTCGTGAAGGAGAAAACAAATGCTTCCCACATTTTTCTTTATTTAAATTTACCCATTTGCGGGTGGTTACTACTTAACAAATTAAGACAATTATCGGATGTAAGAAACTTGATATGTTTTCTTTTAAAAAAAAAAATCGATCATACTTCAACCTAATATTTGGTCGCCTTATTGTTTCTTTTTTCATATATATGAAGGATATTAGGATGAATCTCTTTTGAGTTTGTCATAATAGAGTGAAACGATAGAGAAATGAGTCGATAACACGTTGTATTCTCTTCACTTACAATGATGAAAATAACAAGTCAATTATGAGTAGTCAATAAAGGCAACAAGTCATCCGTTTGCATATTCACCGGCTAGCATAAAGAACCTTCTCACAAAGCATGTTTTCATATAAATATTTTTTTGCATAAATAACCTTATCACAATGTATGTTTTCACTAGGAAATTATCTTAAAATGTCTTCTTTCAAAATGTCTTCTAATCAAATAAAATACTTATAGAAAATTATTCAAAAATGTTCAAAAATCGTTTTGACTTTTCGTAAACTTCATCAAATGGATACTGAATCATTTTCAGTTATTGTATTTTATAGATGTATTGGTCAAGTAATTTAAGGTTTACTGAAAGTGGACACTTATGTAGAGAGATATGAAGAGTATCATTCCGATTTCAATGCAATTATAAACGGAATCGTACTATAAAATTTTTATAACTTTTTAATCATATATTTCACTAATTTTTATCAAAAAATTTATTCAAACTAAATAGAGGCTAAATGAAATGGGAATGGGAAAGCATTTACTATCATTGGAAGTATATGCAGAATTGCAGGTAACAAGTCATCTTTGTCGGTGTTCCGTTTCATCATAATACGGCTTAGATGGCCCAGCAAGTGGGCCAAGTGCTTAGAAAGAGTCCAAAATAGCATGAGATATTTCAAGATAAGCCCACCTCATTTTAGGCCCACACACATCTGTTTTCGATTTTTCAAAACAATGAAAACGCGTTCTCTTATAAATAAGTTAAAAATTTACCAAAAAAAATTCTAAACGATAAATTTGTCATTTTTCATATTTTCAATTATAATCAAATTAAAATTTTCAAAAAGCGTTTTAGATATTTTCAAAACAATTTTTCAAAATATAAAAAAGGACACATTTTCAACAATCTCAAAATGGACACTCAAAACACAAAACCCAAAATGAATTCATATATAATCCAACGAAAAATAAACGTAACTGTTAAATATTAGTTAAAGAAGTTCTTATAAGCAAATGGTAAGTTTAGTTCGTTTAAATTAAAAAACGACACATCTAGCGAATTGAAATTGCATCATTCCTAAATTGATCGAAATTATACTTGTCTAAGTAACATACCAAAAGTGCATCGTCCTACTACTAATTTGATCGGTTACATAAAATGAAGAGCTTTGCATCACATATAATACAAAACAAATCAGAGATATTTTTGCTAAAAATTCTAAATTACAAAATCTTAATTCACACTTAGTCAAAGATGTTATAAAAAAATATATTCAATTATATAGTGTGTGATCGTTTAATTCAAAAGTGAGACATGTCACATTCTGAAATCTCAGTTCACATTTAAAGTAGAAAGTCACATACTATGTCATTGTTCTGCATGAATGAATTTCGTCGGTTGAGAAATTAGGCTGATCATGCCATTATGATAGTTAGGTCACAGTACAGAGTCTAGATCATCATTGCCTACAACTTAGGCCATGTTTGGTAGCTAGACAATTCCATGGAAAATAATTTCATTTTCCCACTTTTCCCTTGTTTAATTGAATTTTTTTTCTTGGCAATTAAAATTCTCACTTCCTCCCATCAAAAATTCTTGATTTTTCTTGAATTCATTTTCCCTCCACCTAACTTAGGTGGGAAAATGGTTTTCCTGGGTTTTTTTTTTTTTTTACGTCGGTTGAGAAATTAGGCTGATCGTGCCATTATGATAGTTAGGTCACAGTACAGAGTCTAGATCATCATTGCCTACAACTTAGGCCATGTTTGGTAGCTAGACAATTCCATGGAAAATAATTTCATTTTCCCACTTTTTCCTTGTTTGATTGAAATTTTTTTCTTGGCAATTAAAATTCTCACTTCCTCCCACACGGTCACAAATTCTTGGTTTTTCTTGAATTCATTTTCCCTCCACCTAACTTAGGTGGGAAAATGGTTTTCCTAGTTTTTTTTTTTTTTTTTTTTTTTTTGCAATGAAAATAAATTCTATGGACAATTATAAAAAAAAATTCCCTTTAATGGACAAATTCCATAGAAAACAAAGTCAAATAAACACCACAAGATCCAAAAATTCAACATTTTTCGGGTGAAAAATTATACAAATCAATCACAATTAATTGACAATTCTCAAGAAAACAATTCTAGGCAGTTCAATTCCCTAGAATTCATTTTCTTTCCATCCAAATTTCGCTCTTACAATCAAATGGACCCTTAGTAACTGTTGATTTCTCCCTATTGAATAGCATAATAACACTGGTGTTAGGGATGACACTAGGCCAGCGCTACCCCCAAGTCCATTTAAATCACTACAATGTAAAAGAGGCAAAAAACTTGGCGCCACGTGTTGTGATTTCCTATCGTCGTAATTCAATTTTTTTTCTCACGCATCTCTTCCTCCTCTTCGCGCAACTCATCGCATCTTCCATTTTCACATGCATTTTCCCCATTTCTTAACGCCATTTACCTTCTACCCATAGAATTTCAATTTCCATCCCAATTCCGAATCCAATTTCAAAACCCGACAACAAATCAATTATTCTTCGCCGTTCCTTCACATTTTACCGGTAAGTGCAATTCCAATTTCTCTAGAAACTTCAATTTCGTTCGAATTTTAAGTTCTTGTTAATTTTAGCATTACTTCTGTGCTCAGGTAAATTTGAATTCGAAATTTCAACGTAGTTATTATTTGATTTGGTGTTCCTTGGAAAATGTTGAATTCTTTTGTTTTAAATCGAATATCATACAATTTGTTTGAGTTTGATAGTTTAGACTGAGCATTGGACGTTTCAATGTTTTATATGTGACTTAAATCTCCCTTCTCTCAGTAATGGAAATGTCCCAACTGATATATGGAGGTTGATGTGGTTGATGCACACATATGGTTCTATATGATAAAATGCTGAGAAGGGGAATTTTTTTTTGTCTCCGTGCCTTCTCTGTGCGCGCATGGAGGTTTGTCTTCGTGCACGCACAGACACCTCAGTGCGCGCATGTAGTTGTCTTTGTGCACATGTAGACAATTTTTTTTTTCTTTTAACAATAAGATACATTTTTTATATTTCAATATGTAAAAATGATAAAGTATCTTATCACATTTTCTAACCCCACTAAAAAACACAATTTCATTCCATACACGAAAATCAGAATTCCTTTCGGGGGCACGAGAGGCGCTGCCCTTTCGACCCCCGTGACCTAACCGGTCAGGTCATTGCCCCCGAACCACGAGAGTGCTGCCCATATGTGCTTTAATGTCATTGTACTAATAATAGTTAATGTCATTCTTTTTATTAACATATTCACTGGTGAGCTCGTATTCATCTGTTTTGATATTTTACTCAATCTGCAAAAGTTCCTCAAATATCTCATTATTGAAATATTAGAACTAAGTCAAAATGTTATTTTCCTTTTTGAATTAGTGAACAATTCTATCAGATTAGATTAATGTTGCATGTAATGTATTGAGAGTTCTCAAATACAATTTTTTCTATTCTCAAAGTTGAATCAAGATACTATATACTTTTTTTAAACATAAACTCATATTGTGAATGGATTGTATCTGATAAGAATCCTCAAATTGATTTCTATTTGTATGTCAGTTTGTAAATATAATTTGTATGTCGAAACTTATTCTTTATTTTATTACACATTTATTTTTAACATTATCCAATCACCCCCTAGTGGCTCCTCCCCTGGACACTTCACTATCTTTGGTTGGTTGTAATACGTGGTAATGATGTCGCTGGAGTACATTCCCTCAACTTACTCATTGGTTTTTTTTCAGACGACGACGACGACGACTTTGACCGTTATGAAGGAACAAGCCTTGTGGTCCGACCCCACCTCAAATGTACAAGTTTCTAGTAATTAAACTTCTTTATTTGGGTTTTGCTACAATAACATAGGGGCTGACAGCCCCCATGACTCTCGCCCCTGTATTTTGTGGGCCTCTATCATTGGGGCTGTCAGCCCCCCATGTTATTTTAGCAAAATCGTCTTTATCTACTTTGAAGTGGGTCCACACTTTTTTGAGTGGCCCCTAGAGATCCGACATCGATGAATTTTTTTATTTTTTATTTTTGCTATCGAAGCTTATAGTCGTCGATTTCGCTTTTTCTTGCATGATATAATTAAAAAAAATACGTTTTTGAAAATTACAAGTGCACGAGGATTACGGAAAAAATGATGGGTTTTGGTCTCCTTAAATTGTTTATTGCTGCAATCCTCCGCTTTCATGCTTCTGTTAGTATGAAAAAGGACCAAAATAATTGTGTTCCTGGCTGCTTTTGTTAGTTTGAAAAAGGTACCAAATCAATAGTGTTCCTGGCTGTTTTTCTTATATCCAAATATAATTGAACGCGAAAGAAATGATTTCGCCTTTTTAGCGAAGAATCATGCTACTCGTACAGTTTTGATTGATAACTTCACACTTAAATGTATCGCATTCATTCATTTTAAAAAAATTTTAAAAAATTAATTTTTAAATCAATAGTCTGGATTTTGACAACACCAATATTGTCAACAATGGTTGTCAATAAGTATTGTACAAATAGTTTAATTTTTTAGCGAACTGAGCTGATTTTTAGATGATTTTGTCATTTTTGTAGTTACTTTTTCTTTCGTACATTTAATGCATGTTTATTATGTAGTAATTATTTCGTCTCATAAAGATTGACTTGTTTTTCTTCTTTCGTGTGTCAAATTGATACTTTCCTTGTTAAGAGTATTGATGATTTGTTAGTTTTCTAATATATTCCTATTTAATGAGCTCTGGTATCAACAAATATGAATTACTCCTATTTAAATCTTCATTTTAATGTTGGGGTATTAAAAAAAAATGTAAGAGAAAATTATATTCCCAACTATATTAATTACCCTCTTCATCATGTAAAAATAGACTTGTTTATAGTTTCACACAGATTTCACACAGATTATAAAAATGTAATTAATATAGTTGGAAATATAAATATTTCTTAAATTTTTCTAATATATCCTATGTTAAATAACGATTTAAATAATAGTAGTTATGCTATAAAATTATGAGATAAATATTGATAATTATTTAATATTATCATGATATATCTTATCTAATCTGAAAACCCTATTTCATTCCAATTGCAACTCTTATATTGGATCTTATAAATATAGAGCATGGTTCTCAATAAAAACACACTTAAGTTATGATTTTATATTTTCTTCTCCTTTTGTTCTATTACTTTTATTTTATAGGATGTTATCAGCACGAACACTTTTATCTAATTATTACTTTTTTTAGGAAAAAAAAATAAAAATTAGCGATCGAAACTCTCTGTATCAAAGTTTTTACCCAATTTCACATTGTGATTTTTTTAATATTACATGTTTCTGCTTCCAAATTTCCAATTCCGCACTCAATTAGAATATTCCATGTCTTGCATTCAATTTTGAAAATCCCTCATGTCTGTCGTTTACTTGAATATTATGACAGAATTTGCATATATGTCTTGTAACGTAATAATTTTTTTCTTCATTAAAATGCAGTTGCATTGGGTTTGTGTAGAAAAATTAATATGTAATTAAGTGTTGGGATGCATATTCCATTGATTTTTTTATATATCTCATTATGCATGTCAATTGTTAAAGTAATGCTTTATAGTAGTTTAAATTGCATATTAAATTAAAGTAAATATTATTTTGTGATTATGTGATGGAACTAATGTTATAAATTATTATCATTGTATGAAAAAAATATGTTATTATACAAATTGATTAAATATTATTTTATGGTATTAATATATATAATTTGGTTTTGTTCATTCACAATGTAATTAATATTTTTTATGTACTTTTATAAACTTTAAATTGATCATGTTGTTGCTCTTGAAGAAACACAACTCTCTAACTAATTAATATTCTACTATAAAACATACTACTGAATAGTTAATATTGTTAAATAATAGTTTGTAGGCACTCCTGAAATAGCACAATATTGTTAATATTCTAAAAGAATATTAATTATTCCAAAAGAGCATGATATTGCAATTTCAATATTCCAAAAGAATATTGATCGATTTTTTCGTAAAAGTACGAATTATAATTTTCAATATTTCGGAAGAATATTGTTATATTACTCTTGAAGAATCAAATATATGGCTCTTGAAGAGCTAATGTTTCGAAATAATAGTTCGTTGTTGTTCCTTAAATTGCACAACATTATAATCAATATTTAAGAAGAATATTACTGGCTCTTGAAGAAAATGAATCATAATTTTTAATATTTCAAAAAAATATTTTATAAGTGCATTTTGTGCACTTATTTGGACCATATTATTAACTTTTATGCCATCAAATTATTGGATTTTATTAAACTTGTGTTAATTTTATATTGTTTCAGTTATGGACTCATTTTGAAGCAATTGGAAAAGATAGTACTAGTAGAAATCTCACTTGAATAAAAGTTGGAGGATCAAAATCGATGGGAAAATGAAGAAAATGACTAGTATTACACAAAAAGAATGATGACTTGGAGAGACACCACCATAATGGGCCTCAACTTGGACCTATTGTGGAAGATAAAGAAGGGAAGTAATTGGGCTTAGCATTGCTGGAAAAATTGTATGATTGGAATAGAATTTATAAATCATAAAAAAAAACTCCTACTTGAGCTTGGACTCGTGAGATGTGGAAGAATGGGATCCGTCTGGAGTTAAACATTGGCGGCTGGAATATATATACACACGGCAAAAGGCAGTGGCGGGAAAGGGAATTCTTTTGATAAACACAAGAAAAAGGTAGCAGCTGGGGAGATTTAAAGAGGAGAAAAGCAGAATATATACGCACACGCAGGCTGAGAAGAAAGACGACGGTGGCGACAAGAAGAGAAAAATTCCAGATTTTCATGCAATAATTTATCAACAATTTGTGCAAGCAATTTGGAAATTATTCAAGTTTCGTCAATTTATCGGTGATATCGTTTAAACTTTATTTTGTGCTATGTTTACTATGTAATTTATATCATGAACCTTTAATTTATGAATTTTATTCAATTTTGACATTCAAAGCACATTTTCAATTTTCAAATGATTGACATGGGTTTAATTTCTCTACAGTTATATGCACAATAATTATATGAGTTTGTGACTTATTTTACCTTCGAGATTGAAAATAAGTTAGACATAGCGTCAATTGTCGTAAAATTCGATAAGAGATATAAATATACCGCTATACTTTATGTGATCTTTAAGTATTCATAAATCCTTAATACATTCTTATATATTCCAATCCGTCATAAAAATATAGTTCGGTCACGTGTAAAAATATGTTTAATTCTATTTGAAAGATATTTATGAACAAATTAGGACTATTGATTATCATAATTGTATTGTATTGTCAAATTGTAAAGCTCGAGATTAAAGGGGATTCGGGATCATAGTACCCTTTTCATCATCATATTTTTATAAAACTTGCATTTCATTATATTCTTGCATTTATCTTAAATATTGCATTTATCTTAATTAATTTAGGAACTGAATTCATAAATAGATTATTTAATTTATAGAAAAAATCACAAATTTCAATTGTTTCGATTATGACTAAGTTAATTCAAATTTTATTAAAGTGTAGTTAGTTGAATAATTAGTTAGCATCTAGATTCTTCCATTTTCTGTTTGTCTCAGTTAGTTTGTTAGGAGATTCTTTTGCATTGTCTATTTATTGATACTTTTCTGTAATTCATTTTCGATGGAATTGAAAAGAACTCCGTCTTGTTCTTTCTTTAATCAATGGTCTTTTACCGATTCATCCTAAATGGAACCGACACAATCACTAAGTGCACCCGATGCAAGGTCATCCTCTAGCAAATCTGCCATTGATGATCTTTCCAATCCGTTTTTTCTTCACCATTCGGATAGTCCAGGATTGGTCCTTGTTTCACAGCATCTGACAGGAGATAACCATGCCTCCTGGAGTCGAGCTATG
>CAIGRN010149134.1:0-22000 GCA_903798345.1 Fraxinus anomala
AAGGCTTGTGAAAGGTCGTCTGTAATTACAACAGCCAACAGGCAGCACGCCAGCACATCGCACCGCAGTCCGCACTCCATACGCATGCAGAATCGGAACGCACTACGCAGACAGACAGTCGGCAGACGAGACGAAGCTCCAGTCCAGCCTCCAGCTATTGCACCACCGTTCCGTCGTCCGTGACTCCGTCAAAGCTTACAGCCATAGGACCATACTTAGAAGTCAGTCCGCAGTGGAAATGTGGAATTGCGCCTTGTGCCCTATTAGCGTCTGTCTTCCTCCTCTGCGGGACCAAAATGAAATGGACTAAAGTTTTGTCATGGCTAATGGACTTTTAATTTTCAATTGGGTTCGTTAATTGGGCCTCCAACCCAAATGAAACAATAAGAAGGGGGAGGGGGGGGGGGAATTTTTTTCAGCTTCTTCTTCTTCTTCTTCTTTCTTCTCGGCGCCGACGGACGGGGAGTGCGAGTTGACGGAGTCACCTGAAGCTTTCGACAGACCTAGCACGGCCGGTCGGGGGGACTTTCGACCCCATTTTTCCCATCTCATCAATTTCATTACCTCATAATAAAACCTTTTAAAGAATTGAAAAAAGTTAGATAAATTTTCTTCAAAACCAACAATAGTAATTATGAAGGAGGCTCCTCACCCATCAATGGATAGGTTGGGTGAGTTAAGGGTCAGGCGTTGGGGTTGGGGGTTTGGGTAGATCAGAGAAGATTATTTTTGGTTAACTAATAATTTTTTGGATGAAAATTGTTAGAGGTCCTTCCGGTGCATATTTATTAAAGGTTTGGCACCTCACTATACATCGTTGAAATGTTTGGAGCCTCCTATAGTGAAAATTTTCCTTTTTAAATTAAGAAAAGTTAAAAGATCATTGTGCCATTTTAAAAATTTATCAAATTATTTATATGGTGACTTTGGTTAACTAACGAATTTTTGGACAGAAACCACATAAAAGTCCTTTCGTCGTACAATTTTTAAATGATTGGGGCATTCGCTGTAATTATCCCTTAGTATAAGTGTCATGTTCTACTAATAACGAGGATAAAATAGATACCAAATTTAGGAGGGAACATGGCACCTCCCAGTAAAGTCCAACAAAATTCTCCTTTTGGAAACAAGAACAATATAAAAGCTAGAATACACTTAATTCATTCTAGTCATACTTCTTGTTATCATACATCGAGTGTAATGTCTCTCTTGCTTCTGATCACTTTTAGATTCGCTATTCTTGGATGGAATTTTATAAAATTATAATTGTACCCCAAAGTTCAAAGTTTCGCCAAAGTCTCCATAATTACACCATAAGCGTCTTTAACATACTCTTGTTCAGATACAAAAAGTGGTCACTCTGCTCTAACCTCTTTATCAGCACCATTGTCATTTGCATTCCCATATTATTTAAATCTGTTAGAATTTGGGTGTGACCTGAATTCCTTATTAAAATAATTAAAAAATTCTAATTGAAGCGTACATCAAGATGAATTCAGTTTGGAATGCTATTTGAATCTTATTCAAGTTAAAATTCTATTTGGAAGCCCTATTGTGAGTTGGAAATGTTGAAATTATGGACTTGGAAGAAAAGTCGCCGCATTTTGGCTAGCGATAAAATTATGGACTTGGAAGAAAAGTCGTTGCATTTTCGCTAGCTGGCCGCTCGAGCAACACCTGCAGGTTTTCACCCGAGACTTGGTCGTTTGCCTGTCGCTCAATCGACATACCTGTCGTTAGCTTATCGTGCGAGAGACAGGGTTATCCGACCCAGACCATTTTCGCGTTTTAACATTCTACTTCAACTACAACTCATCCATTAAGGTTTGGACATCGCCCTACATAGTTGTCTATAAATATTAGGCTCTTCTATACAATTATATAGTGTGAGAAAAATGATTATTAGATTTTAGGATCATTATAATATTTCTTCATTTCATTATTTGTGGTACAATAAAATCTCCTAATTCATTTGTCATATTTTTTTGTTTTCTTTTATTATTTTACTTGTGATCAAATACTTCATTATCGTGCTATATAATTTAAACATCTAAATCCGATGATTAGTTTCACATCAAGTAATATCGAACAATATGTGATTATTGAATTCTCAATAATTGATATCAAAGATTCTAAGCATAATTAACACAACAAGTGGTATTAGAGATTATGTTCAGCAGTTTTGTAAGAGCACATTGTTTGATTTGTTCAAGGTTTTTGTTCGCGATGACTTCCATAAAGTATGACATTCTACTTTTGGATCGGAGCACTAGATTTTTGCTATGGCAAGTTAAGATGCGTGCAGTACTCGTACAACATCATTTGGATGATGTATTGCTGCAAATTGACAAGATACCCGCAACTTTGATCATGAAGGAGAAATTACGGAATGATAAAAATATAGTTTCTCACATTCATCTTCAGCTATCGAATACCATTCTTGAGGATATTTTGAAGGAGGGTTTATCAACTATTTTATGGTTGAAGTTGGAATAATTGTGCATGACTAAAAACCTGACAAGCAAGTGGTATCTCAAGCATCATTTATATTCTCATCGAATGGAAGAAGAATGATCATTGGAAGATCACCTGACTGTATTTAAGGAGATAGTCGCTGATTTGGAAACTTTGAAAGTAAAGTATGATGAAGAAGATTTGGCCTTGATCTTATTGTATTCGTTGCCTGCTTTGTTTTCTTCATTTAGAANTGACTGTATTTAAGGAGATAGTCGCTGATTTGAAAACTTTGAAAGTAAAGTATGATGAAGAAGATTTGGCCTTGATCTTATTGTATTCGTTGCCTGCTTTGTTTTCTTCATTTAGAAACACAATCTTGTATAGTCATGATACTTTAACCATAGAGGAGGTACATGATGCTTTGTTTTCAAAAAAGAAGATAAAGCATCTTGTGTATGAGGCTAGAGATGGAGAATACTTTGTCGCTCATGGTGGTTCTGGAAGGGGCAGAACGAAGTCTAAGCTCAATAATTAGATTTGTAACTTCTGCAAGAAGAAGGGGCACATGAAGAGCGATTGCTACAAATTGCAGAATAAAGAAAAGTTGGCTGCAAGTCGATATGGGAAGCAATTCAATATTTCAGGTGAAACAGACCTCACATAGAATATTGTAAGTGAGAGAGATCTCTTGACTATTTCTGATATCGAGTCTAAACCAAATGAGGATTGAATTCTAGATTCAGCGTGTATGTTTCATATGTATCCTAAGAAGGACTTGTTTACTACATATAAAACCATTTCCAAATGTGCCGTGGTTATGAGAAACAACACACCTTGTCGGATTACTGGTACTGGTATGGTCAGATTGAAGCTATTGGATGAGACAATTAAAACACTTGACCAGGTTCCACATGTTTCGAATTTAAAGAAAAATATTATCTCGTTGTTTATCTTTGATTCAAAGGGTTATGAGTTCTTTGGTGGAGGTAGAGTTTTGAAGGTTTGTAAGAGTACACATGTTGTATTGGAGGGATAATCTCGTTGTCTATCCTTGATTCAAAGGGTTATAAATTATTTGACGGAGGTGGGGTTTTGAAGGTTTGTTATGGTGCCCAAGTTGTATTGAAAGGATAGAAAAGGTATCAGTTATACATCTTGTAGGGTCGTGCAGAATTTAGAAGAGTTAATCAGCATATGTTCAGTATCGTGGTAGACATTTAGTTTGGTACAATACCTTTAGGAGCTCGTAAAAGGTCGAATTTAAAGAATATAGCTCAGTGGAGTTCAGGAAATATAGATAATGTTGCTTTGCCACCATCACCTACGGTGCCATTATATTCTATTGCTAGGACAGACCCAATGGAAAATGTATGTGGATGCTTATTTCATTGAGCATGCTTAGTAGAATGTGTACAATCTAGGAAGGGGCTTTCTTTAAAAGCATTTGAATTTGATTCTATTTTGGGGTGTGTTACAGTCTAGTTTGGTGAATTTTAAAATCATTATGATTTTTGAAAATTTGAGATAATTCTGCAGAATAGTGCTTGGATTCATTGGAAGAAATGAAATATTTTGTATTTGATTAGAGAAATAAGTTTTGGTTATTATTGAAGAGTCAGTTCATTCATTGCAGACAGATTTTCTTCTCCGTGTGGAGAGTGATCTTTGTTCGTTGCAGTGGAATTCGTGTCAGGTGGAGATTGTTATATTTTGAGTGTGACTCGAATTCCTTATTGAATTAATTAAAGAATTCTAATTGAAGTGCACATCAAGAGGAATTCGGTTTGGAATGCTATTGGAGTCTTATTCAAGTTGAAATTATATTTGGAAGCCTTATTAGGAGTTCAAATTTGTATTGAACTTGAAAAGGTTGAAATTATGGACCGGAAGAAAAGTCGCTGCATTTTCGCTATTTGGCCGCTCGAGCAACACCTGCAAGTTTTCCCCCGATGCTTGGTCGCTCGCCTGTCGCTCAAGCGATGGACCCGTCGCTAGCTTATCGTGCGAGTGACATGGTTATCTGGCCCAGACCATTTTCGTATTTTAACATGTTTTTGACATTTTACTTCAATTACAACTCATCTATTAGGATTTGGACGTTGCCCTACATAGTTGCTTATAAAGATTATGCTCTTTTATACAATTATATAGTGTGAGAAAAGTGATTACTAACTTTTAGGATCATTGTAATATTTTTTCTTCTTCATTATTTTAGGTGCAATAAAATATCTTAATTCCCCTACCATATTTTCTTGTCTTCCTATCATATTTTCTTGTTTTATTTTATTTTTCTGCTTGAGATCAAATACTTTATTATTGTGCCATATAATTTCAATAACTCAATTCGATGATTGGTTTCATAACAAGTAGTATCGAGAAATACGTGATCCTTGAATTTTCAACAATTGGTATCAGAGATTCTGGATATAATTAACACAACAAAATCATCTTCAATTAATTGTTGGATCGAAACTTTTTGCATTGACTTTCTAAGACCAAGTCCTGGATCAACATGTTCTATCAATGCCAATTGCCATGAATCTACCATCTACATACTGCTCATGGTGCACCAACATTCTCACCAGCTTGGTTGATCAAACTAGTATACGATTTACTTTGAGTTACTTTCTTGTTCAAAATTGAATTGTACTAGTCTTAGTTTTATTTTAAGTTCTTATGAAATAGATATTCATTTTTAGACTTAATTAATTTGAATTTAGTTTTGAGATTTCAATTTATTTTTCTCATTCAATTTTTTTTTTTTTTAAATTTGCACCAAAATATTTAAATTTATTAGTGAAAAATCAATTTATGACGACAACCACGTCCATCTCATATCGCAACGATTCCGAGTATCTTACAAGGCTATCATCAATGAAAATTTCCCTCCTATCAACGGAATTTTGAACGTTAGTGATGAATTTTGTATCCTAACTCCCCATATCTTTGCAGTTCTTGAAGTTGTTAAATGGAATCAAGTTTATCCATCTAGTGCTACTTTTCAAGTGGCCATATAACTTAAAACATGACAACTTGATGTGGGGGCCTGCCGGAGGTTGAAATGTGTAAGTCCTTCGGGTATTCATGATACTTTAACTAAAAAATAAAGGAAGAAAAAGGGAGAGAGAAGGATAGAATGAGAATCCCATTATTGAAGTGGGGGGAGTTTTTGAGTTTGTACTAGCATTGGAAGATGATTTATTCTAAGTGGAGAGTTTTCTTCTGAGTAATAGGGTCTACTAGTAGATTATGGTGCTTTGTCATTTTTATGTCTGTTTTTGTATGCTAATAAAGTATTAATACCTTTTTTTCATGTGACCTTAGCTTTGATTGAGGAGATGGAAATGGTTCATATTCTTGCAATAATTGAGTGGATAGATGTGTAAATGGACAAAATAATGTCCAAATTTGTGTTATAAGGTGGAAATATCACAGGGATATGAAGGTTGAAACAAGTGGCTCTTTCTTGGAGGAAGATAGAGCTGTCAATGAACTTGAGGATGTAATAATAGAATTCACTCAAGTTCATTTTTTTTCATATAATTTATATTTACTGTAATCTTGTTGTTTCGAGGAAATATACATGTCGATCTAAAACATATACCACTTTATCACAATATTCTTGTTTTGTCTCAAATTGAGATATGTGTCGAGTAATGCTATTTAACATTATCAATGTTACAACACCAATCTATAGGTGTTAAGTGACATTAAATTAGAGGTACAATTAAATTAGTCATATAATTCTACATTTAATTGAACATCAGTCTATAGGTGTTAAGTGACATAATGTCATATACAGATGTTGTAGCACTATTAGTGCTATATCATTATTCTATATGTCAATCTAAAGTATATACTACCTCTGTTTTAATTTCTCATGTAACTAGTTAAAGTAACGAGTTGATATTAGTGCTATATAAGGCATTTATATTCATTAAAACACAATCCTAAAAAAAACTAACGAGTCACATACTAGCACATCAATTTTATTGAGCTCTAAGTTAAATTATTTCATGTGAAGTGTTCAATATACCCTTTTTTGAGACTCTGTTTGATTCTAATATGTGTATAATTTTTTGACGTTATCACCTTTGATGTTATGTTGTCAAGTTCTCGTTCTAATTGTGTTTTTTGGTGTGATACCTATAATACCCCTCCTCATTACATATTTTATATGAAAGAATAAATCATTATGTAATCTTTTAAATGCGTGATTAATAAAATTTATAGTCACGAGTAGAGGAAATCAAGTACAAATAAATGAAAAAAAATTATTATAGATATTTATCGATTAAGGAAATCTCCTACAATAAGGTATTATGATAGAAATGCATTATTTGATGCTCCAAAAAAGTTTACTTTGTAATAATAAACTAAATATTAATTTTAATATACTCGACAGCCAAAAAAATTAAAAATTAAATACAAATTATTACACACCTCTATAGAATATTTAATATGAAAGAGTAGATGGTATAAGAAGGTATTAAAAAGAAAGAAGTTGTAATTTTGCTTATTATATTCATTAGTCGTGTACAATAATGTGTTCTAAACACGCAATGAGTGTTTATGTATGCTGTTTTTAATTTTGCAAAATATTGAAAATGTGTTTGATTTGGTATTTCTGAAAATATTTTTTTAAAAATAATGATAAACTTATAACATAAAATTCAGAACACATTTTTTCCGTGTTTAGTATTTTCAATGAAAATTCTAAACACTCTCAAAACATGAAAAAGAGCGTTTAAATAAAAAATAAATGAAATAAAATTTTAACAAATAAAATTTTAAAAAATTAAAATCAACAAAATAAATTCTAAAATTAAAAATAAAAAAAATTAAATTATAAAAAAACTGTAAAATAAAAAATTTTCAAAAATCAATTTTCAAAATTTAAAATAAAAATAGTTCAAATTTTAATGATTATTTATATAAAAATTCTAAAAAAGTATTTAATTGAACACAGATAAAAATATTCTTAATCCAAATCACTAATTTTCATTTTTATTTCCTATATTTTGAATACAATTTAATATTTTTTTTATTTTACTTTTGTAGCGAAAAAATATTGTAAGATTCTCCTACTTTAAAATGTATATATTACATAATAATATATTTATATAAAATTATTTTATTTTTACTATATAACAAATTTCATTAAATAAAATGTCATAAAAATATTTTTTCAAAATTTCAAATCAAAAGTTTTTTTTTTTATTTTTTTTTTTTTTAAATGTTTTGAGAAATACTTTCAAATGATAAACTAAACACTCTTTTTAGCAATATTAAAATAGACTCTCAAAATTGACACAAATCAAATGGACCCTAAGCGGATCTTATTTTAATAGAGATGAATTCAATAGAAGAAATTAGGTTAGCTCATGAAGCACTACGTTTTTCTTTTTTTCTATCTTAGATACGTGAGGACGATAGACTTTGTATTGTAAAGCCTAACATGGCAAGGTTTTTGAACGAGGTCGTGCCAAGTTGGATATTTTCAGAAGGGAGCTTGATCTTGTGTGGTTTGATAATCCACTTTGGACTATGGTAGGGTATATGGGATGACGACCCGTTTAAAGGGTATAGATTTAAGGGCATTGGGTAAGCCGGTGAGGGCTGGAGAGGCTTAGAAGTGAGATTTCATCGCGTAGGTTCCTTGAGGTTAGGTTTGAAAGCAGAACCATCTCATTAAGGTTAGTAGGGCTGGACCGACTTATGTTGTAATATTTCTTTTTATTAGGTTTTAATTATGGACTAACTCAATTTAATTTTATATGGTTCTTAGTGGGGATAATGGGTGAGACGGTCTAAATTCGGGGACAATGATCGGCCTGGACATCCAAACCATGCACTTGGCTCTCTAGTCCGGCTTAGAGTCGTGCCCATTAACATTTAAAACATGTTTTAAAAAAAATAAATGAAATTTCAATAAATGCTCATCAAAAACCAAATTTGTTGGACCTCGATTGAAGAATAACGAGCTAAAGTAGCCAACAGATTACAACTATAACGTACCGTCAAGGAGAAGAAAAGGCTAGTCCGAACAAACAATCCAAGCTAGACACGATATATGACACGTTGAATTTATTATAGAACATTTAACATATGCCACTCAATTTTGGAACTTATAACACATAGATCAATTCTAGATTTCAAATAGGGAGTCCACTATGTCTTGATCTCAATTACTTTCAATAAGGGCTGACTAATGTTTACGTCCATAAACTATACTATGTTTGTTAATAATTGTTATGGACTGTTCTAGGGGTGTTAACAAGCCGAATCGCGAGTCGAAACTTTTTGCTTGAGATCGGCTCGAGTAAAAATACTTCGAACTTTTTTTACCCGAGTCGAGTCGAGCAAAAACTCGACCAAAAAATTTAGGCTCAACTCGAGCTTTCGGCTCTGGTCTTAGTGTGTCGGGGCCGGGCCGGGCCCGAGCTGACTCGATTTTCATTTTTTTAAATTCATGACAAATCTAAATTTTTTTTAGAGACTTTAAAATTTGTGCAATTTATATATATTATAAATAATAACTAAACTAATACATATAAAAAAAATTACAACTCAAATTAAAAGAAAAAATAAAAAATAAAAAAACTAGGCTCACAGGCCGAACCGTAGAGCCACACGGTCGGCCCGGCTCAAGCTTTTTTCGGGCCGAGCCCGATCCTGCGAACTATTTTGCCATCCCTAGACTGTTCTGATACTAGTTTGTTGAAAGGAAATAAGAGAGTGAGTACAATATGAAGTAATTGATTACAAGAACGCAATAATAAAATTATTTACAAAGAACAAAAAATTTATTATAATATGAAGAAAGAATACAAAGATTTTGTATTTATAATTTGTCTAAAAATAATTTAACTTTTTTCTAAAATACAATGAAGAACTAATAGGGAACAAATAAGGACATCAAAACCCTTATAGTAGAGTTGTAGTTGAAGTATAATGCTAAAAACGGAGTCCAAAATTGAAAGTGACAAAAAAATCGCACAGGGGCTAAACAGACGGGCCGCACTGCAGCGCCGTCCATGGGGGCCAATGGCCCGCAGCGTCTACTTTCGGATCATTTACTCTAAAAATTTTGATTTTATTCATTCCAATATCTTTTTCAAATCCAACACAAATTCATACTCTCAATGTGCTTCCAAATTAACTTCAATTAAAATTTGTTAAGTAAATTTGAATAAGATTCAACAATTGCATTCCAAATAGAATTCTTCTTAATGTGCACTTTAATTAGAACTCTCAATTATCTTTGACAAAGAATTCGGGTCAAATCCAAATTCTAACAATCTTCACTTTGACACAAATTTTACTACAATGAACAAAACTTATAAAGAATTCTCCACCTGGAAATAAATTACATTATAAGAAATAAACTTGAATTCTTCAATGAAAAATACAAACGAACTTCTTCATCAACAATTCCAACTGAAAATATTCTCCACATCTTCTACCCCAACTATAGGCAAAAGTGATCTAATGACCATCAGACAAGACTGAAAGAAGCTCTGTAACAAAATCACAACTAAATGCATCAAAAGAATGATCTTGGCTAGAATCAACACCTTTAACTGCATTCTAATCATCAACAAAATCAGTAAAATTATACACACGTGGAATCTTATGGTAAAAAATGGTATATTTCTAGCAATTGAATACGATGACACCGTCAATAGTGGTGGCCAGACGGATTTAACCATATCTTCAAAATTCAGCTGAGATGTATTCTTAAACGAAGATCTCAAATTAGATTCCAACGATACAAGAGCCAACTTTAAATCCACATGAGTTCGTAAAATATGCTGATTACTCGAAGATTTTGTATCATCCTGCGAGATAATTAAATGAAATTTTCTATATCCCATCAGCACAACAAGGTCTCATTTGATAACCTTCAAAACTCCACATTTGACAGTGTATATGTACCATTTTGAATCAATAGTACTTAAAGAGGTAAGATTTTTCTTCAGATCTGGAACGTGTATCACTGCATCAAGTGTTCTAACCGTCCCATCAAAAATTGTTATTCTGACTCGACCATACCAACTATCCGACAAGGTGTGTTATTACCGATCATCACAATACATTTTAAAACTTCTTCATATGTTGAAAATAATTCTCAATTGGGTGACATATGAAATGTGCAAGCTATATATCCAAATTCAAGCCTCATCAGGTTTGGAGTTGTGGGCAGACATAAGTAGAAGCTCTCCATCACTGTTAGGATTTTCTGCAATACTTGCTTCTCCTAAAATTTCTGATTGTTGATTTACAGTTGACTTTGACTTATTCTACAACTTATAACAATCAATTACCAAGTACTTTTTTTTTTCTTGCAATGGTTACAAAATTTAAATTTAGATTTTGACTTGCCCCACGAACGACCATTATTAAAATTAGACAATCTCCATGATCTCAAATGCTACAAAATGCTTCATCTTCTCATTTGAGTATAGAGCATTGTAGACTTCTTTGATGATGAGATTATCACGATTATATAGTATCCTGTCTCTAAAAAACATGTATTATCACGATTATATAGTATCCTGTCTCTAAAAAACATGTATAAAGTGGGCAATGAACACAACAAAATCAATCACAAGTCTTTTTCATAACATTTGACCTCCAAAGTCTCCAAATTATCGACGATTTCTTTAAAAGCAACTAGGTGATCTTCAAAAGATGTACTTTTTGTCATACGATGAGAATATAAACATTGCTTCAGATACAATTTGCTAGTAAGATTCTTTGTTATACATAAATACTCCAATTTTAACCATAATGTAGCGGCTGACTTTTCCTTCAAAGCGTCCTGAAGAATATTATGGAAACATGAAGATGTATTTGAGATATGGCATTTTGATCCCTCTGTTGTTTTTCCTCCATAGTCCAAGTTGTGAGTATCTTGTCAAATCCCAACAACGCGTCATTCAAATCTATCTAAGCGAATACTACTCGCATCTTTATATGCCACAAAGAGAATCTTGTATTGCGATTTAATAGCGCCATACGAAAAATCTCGATCTTCCCAAAAAATTTCAACACTAAAGGTTCTGATACCACCTATTATGATGTTCTAATACTAGTTTGTTGTGAGAAAATAAAAAAATTAAGTGGAATATGATGTAATTGATCACAATAATACAAGAATAAAATAATTTGCGGATAAGAAAATTTTATTATAATATGGAGAAAGAATAATAAGATTTTGTATTTATAATTTGTCTAAAAATAATAACTTCTTCTAAAATACGATGAATAGCTAAATATATATAGGGAACAAATAGGTCATCCAAACCTTTATAGCAAAGTTGTAATTGAAGTATAATGCAAAAAAAGGAGTCTAAAACAGAAATAGGGAACCAATACGATGTAGAGCAAAATATAAGGAGTCTAATATACGATGAATAGTTAAATATATATAGGGAACAAATAGGTGACGTCCAAACCTTTATAGTAGAGTTATAATTGAAGTAGAATGCAAAAAATGAGTCTAAAATCGAAAAAGACAAAAAATTGCGCAGAGGTGAAAAGAAGGGCGGTGTCGCAGTGCTCCGAGCCCAGCGCCAGGCCAAAATTGTCATGGCGCCTACTTTCAAGTCATTTATTCTAAAAATTTTGATTTTTTTCATCATAATTGTCTTCTTTAAGTCCAACAAAAATTTCTACACCTAATAGGCTTCCAAATAGAATTTCAATTAAAATTTGTCAAGTAATGATTAGAATTTTAACAATTGCTTTCCAAATAGAATTCTTCTTAATGTACAATTTAATTAGAACTCTTAATTATTTTTAACAAAAAATTCGATTCACACCCAAATTCTAACAATGATTAACATATAAATGGTTGAGTTAAGAAAGGTATTTCGATGAGAATTTTCAATCCTCATAGGGAATAGCACTAATAAGACATGAATTCCACGATTAATCAAGAAATGGGGATGGGACATGGCTAAAATTGTTGCCCTCCAGTCCGGGATGGGGCGCGACGGGGTCAATGGTCCGCATCCCGATTGCTAAAATTATTTTTTATAATTAAATTCACATATAAAAATATTGTAATACCAAAAATAAAATAGAAAATATAATTATAAGATAAACATTAAAAATGACCGATAAAAAGGTAAAGTTCAAGATTTATTTAGTGCATGTTTAAGCCTCATTTTTTTTGTTAATAATGAATTTTGGAATAATAAATTGATGGATAATGCATTGTTAAAAAAATAAGAAAATTTTGAATTTGTATGTTTTATTTTATTAAAAAATATGTGATTGAAGAGAAGAAAAAGAAAAATATATTTTGAAAATAATAAAGATCAGGGCTTGTCCTACATCGAAAATCTACACTCTTATTAGAGAATGAAGGTCTATAAGTAATATAGTTTTGTATCATTCTTTTCAAGTTTTTTAATTATAAATTAGTTTAATTTAACTTATATTATAATTCCTATTCCTAATGTATAATTCCTAAATATAATAATAGTGTTTAATTTAACTATATTCCAAATATATTAATACAAATATATAAGGATTAATAGTTTTTTGTCATGTCTTCATTCTGATCATGACCCTACCCAGAATAAGCGAGGATGGGACAAGAGGGAGAAACTCAACGAGAGAGGGATAGGTAAAGAGACAGAAATTGATATTCCCACTCCAAATATGTCTCGTTGTCATTCCTAAGTTGAACTATTCTTTTAGCAGAGTTGATTTTTTAAGATGAAACATCAATCTCAATAATGCATTGCATCTTGAGATCAATTGCTCTGAACAACCTACTTTTTAGTATTGAGCGAAAAATATTCCAAAATCAATGAAAAGATCCAAAAAATAGAAAAAAGACAAAATAAAAGAAAGAAATACCATAAAGTGTGTTGAAACTATGACAAATAATTATAAGCATTGTTTATATCCTGCTAAACCTTGGATATTTAATAGTGGATTTAAATTTTAGAGAAGTTTATTATTCTAGGTGAAACTAGGAGTCTGAAACACTTAAATCCATATCAAGATGGTAAATTTCTTTGGTGAAACTCAACTAAATCTAGAGAAAAATAAATAAGTGGTGTGAAATGAACTTCAGAATAAATATCCCGAGTATGTGGTTGAAAAGCAAGCTGAATGTGTGTATCCTGCGAAAAATATGAAAGAAAATATTTGATTATTGTGGGTCAGAAAGTAACAATTTTGAAGAATCATGGCAGTTAGATCATGCATACACATTGATCAAGCACTCATTAAGTGAAATATAGCACATGTAACAATCATTGTAAAGTCATATAAACGTTGGAGATTATTATTTATGCTTTGCATGAGCCATATAGACGTTATTGAATTTTAATACAACTTTACATGTTTGCATTCAAGATATTGTTGTCATATGTAAGGATCATTTTGATTGTTATCGGGAGAGACTTTTGAATATGATAGAAACATTGATCTTAATTACCAAATAAATGTTGTTAAATTATGAAATTGATATCAAAATAGATGAATGTAGGGGGATACGTGGTCTAAGTGCTTCTTCTTTAGTTATGTAATCATAAACCCTTCCTACAACATATTTAGGTTATATAAGTAGTTTAGCTAGTTAATTTAGGTTGTTAATACATAAATCATCTCACCAACTTAATTGTGTGTTTATATATGATAAGAGTTAGGTTAATTGAGAATTAGACTAAATACTTACTCCTCGTGAGATCAATAGTTGGACTCACGTCCACTTTATTACTTGTCACGATCTGTACACTTGTAAGATATTAAAATCGATAACATCAACTGATGAACACAGGAGAAGTGGACTTTATCGACTTAGAAAATCTTACAATAGAATATTTCTTCGATCTCCCAACTTCTTCCGACACAAAAATAGAATGCTCAATGTACACTATAAACACATGCATATCGTTTGTCTAGTTTTTCCCTCTTTTCTTCCTTTCTACATATTCCCTCTTTTCTTCCTTTCTACATATTCGACAACGTACTCCACAAGACAACCTCTTTTTCCTCTTTGCCATGTGCCATTCGTCTCAATTCTCTTATGTAACAACAGCGAGCGCATGGAGGGACAGAACCAAAGGTGGACTAAAAATCTTTTAGACTGAGCTAATATGTTCACATATGAAAAATACATTTTTGTAAGCTCACAAAACACAATTATGCATGGCATATTTATAGTGCAAGTCCTCAAAGAATTTGGTAATTTTTCTTTAATTCCATTATTTCTTTCCAATTGTCAAAATGATTTTTTTTTCTAACCAGCCGCGGGAATTTGCTCTGTCCTTCCGCCCTAATCTAATGGTAATATTTTTTATTATCGTTTTCATTAATTTGAGTCAAATTTTCAACACGATGATGAAGAAATGCCAATAAATACATCTTCAAACTTCCAAGATCCTCACCATTTCATAAATCTTCCGCTAAAATGATGTCACCTTGCTTAATCTACTCATCTTAACAATTTTGTCCTACCGCTTTTATGTACAATATCCGCCATCTGCCAGACTAAAACCCAATTTCTGGCCATATCGCGGTGGCATTTCCTCCAGTGTGCCCAAGTCTCTCCTAATTTAGTCATGAACTGGAGCCAAAATACTTCTTATTTGCTTAGACCGGTCAATAAGATGAAGTTCCATGAAGTTGTACTCGAAGTAGGATGCGATTTGGATCAGTTTGAAGTTGTATATTATTATTATTATTATTATTATTATTATTATTATTATTATTATTTAGTGTTGGAAAATAGGTGGGTGAATGAAGTAATTGACATTGTTTGTAAAATGGAATAAAGAAGGAAATAATTAATACAATTCTTGTTCCTCAATGATTGGGAACAAGTAAATAGATTGGCTTTAATAGTCCAAATTGGAATTTGGATATGGGCATGTTTGCCTCGAGTTGACTGGCTAGGCTCGGAATGGGTTCGGTTTATATAGAATTGGTGCTAAGTCTTTTTTGAAATGAAATCCATTTTATTTTGGGAGCAATTGCACTAAAATCTTTGAAACTAATGAGAGAAAATTGTTTTAAGGAAAATCTTTTCTGAAATCTTGCTCTGTAAGTTTTCTGTTTTACGCATAAGCATTATAAGGAAAAACAATTAAGGCGGGATTTCCAAATCATTGAGACAGTATGATTTTGGGTTTCTAGCCATTTAAATATGTGAATCTAGATTTCAATATGATAGAAGTCATCAATTTGGACGATAAAATTGTAAGTGACTTTTGTATGATTTTAAGTCGAACATTAAGTGATTTGACAATTTTGTCATCCAACTTTAAGTTACATGAAAATAGCGTTCGATTTGACTGTCCAAATTGACAGATTACAACATTTAGACCTAAATTTATAGATTTAAATACTTGGAAACCCAAAACTTTACTTCAGATGTTGAATATTCACAATCACACTATAATACTTTACTTCGGATGTTTATACATGGCTATTTCCCACCACCGTCTGAACTAACCCTAGCTACTTATGCCAAAATGATGAATGTCTCTTGGGCAAAATAACACAAAAAGATGATGTTAAAATTGGTATAAGCGGATTTGTTTGTGGTGACCATTTGTGATCAAATATGTGTTGATTGTGACTGATACAAAATTCTGTATTAATTGTAACTGATTATGACTAGTTGTGACAAATTATGTGTTAATTGTGACTAGTTGTAACTTGATCACACTTGATCGCATACCATCACAATTAAGATTAATTTGGTCACAGACAGTCAAACGTCTCACATTTCTCTTGTTCTTTTTCTAGTTTTCTTCTTTCTTCTTTCTCTTCTCTCTTCATCATCTTCTTCATTTTGTTTTTAATAAATTGAAGATGATGTTAAAATTGGTTTTCGAACAAAGATAAATCTATTTGTACATAATACCCCCTACCGAATTGTTTACCCCCTCTCACATGCACGCGGATCCCACCTCCCTATTGTGAGTAGTCGGTAAGGGATTATGTAAAAAAATTCGATATATGTATCTAACAAAATGTTGACTTTTTTATTAAAGACGAGTAAAATCATCTATCATGACCCAGTGCAACAACATTAAAGGTTAAAGATGTAAATGCTACTTTTTAACGATTCATGATGAAAGTGAATTCTATGTGAAAATTTGGGGACCAAAGTGCAAATATTGACTTTTGAATTTAAGTGCTGTTCCTATCTGTTTATGCATGTCAAACATTTGATGAAATAGTTTAAACTTTTACCAAAGGCAAAGTAAAGAAGAAAATTTTACAGGCCGGTGGGAAATGATGGAAGGGGTTACGGACGCATTGCTCGAACTGGTAATGCAATTGCTGTCAGAATTTACACGTGAGTTTATAATCACATTTTTTATATATAAGTTAGCTAGTAGTCATTATTTTTAATCATATTTTCTTCTAATAAAATAATTTACACGTGAGTTCATAATCTTTTACTACTTTTTAACTACTCATTTTCCTAATAGTCACTTTTCATAAAATTTATTGTAAAAAATTTACATCAAAACAGACATTAAGAAATTAACCTAGAAAACATGTATATAGATGTATGCTAGAAAATGCAAATTTACTTGTTAGATAAATCATATGTAAATTGTTTTAAAACAATGAGTTCAAATTCTCTATAAAAATAATGTTTCTCAATTAGAGAAATTGTGCCATCCGATCAAAATATTTGCTTATTGACAGGGTGGAGATATATTTGTGGCGAAGACCAGAATAATTGGCTGGTCTATCGCTCGTGTATACATGGATCAAGCTTCCAAACGACAAGGTTTTTTCCTCAAAACTATTTTGAGGAATAGACACCGTCTTTGTATGTTTATTTTAGTTTTTACTTTTCATATAAACAAGGCACATAGATTATCAATATGGTTTAAAACGTTATCACCCAAGATTATGGCTCATTTAAGTACTAATCTTTAATTATCAATATGATCTCTCATTCCTTATTTTCTCATCCTTAGGCATGCACAATTTTTCTACAAAAGTCAGCGATTTATTTGCAGATACTTCAAATCATATGCGTTTGTTAGTACCAACCTCAGACTTAAATCTTCTGCAGAAATGGATCCTTATCGTGTGCTTCCTTAATTCGATTATGAAGAGTTGGTTGAATCATAAATGCTTTTATTCCCACTGTAGTCTGAGTCGACGGTGTCTTCCAATCTCAATTTCTCAAAGTCCTTTGTCAAATGTTCCTACTTAAGGCATCTGCTACTACGTTATTATTGCTCGGATGGTAAAGAATCATACAGTCATAGTCTTTCACTAAGGACTTTCACACTTCCTACCATAGATGGATTTTTAAGGCTCACAACTACCACTGCAAACTCCAAGTCGTGTTTTGAATAGTTCTGTTCATACTGTTTCTTTCAACTGTCTTGAAGCAATCACCTTTCCATATTACATCAAAATACAGCCTAAAACCTGCTTGGACCTGCTTGGAGGCGTCGCTATAAATTACAAACCTATCCGAACCTTCAGATATCATCAATACAAAAGCTAAGACTAATCTCTATTTGAATTCTTGAAAGCATTTTTCACACTTCCATCCACTAAAACTGCGTGGGTGAAGTTCAACTGAGTCATCGACCTCGCTATTTTTGAGAAACCCTATGTCGGTCAAGGCCAATTTGTTATTATTGTTTCTACTTTAACAGGGTCTACCTCTATACCCTGAGTGGTCATGAACCACATGACTCAGAACGGAGTGGCGAGGGTCCGCACCGAACGGAACGAGGTATTTTTCTTGTGCGGTCCCTAAATCTTGTATGAGCTTGGGTTAGGGAGGGTTAGTAATACTGATGTTGTAACCCCATTATTTATACTGAATAAAAATCTTCGCTTCGCTCCTTGTGGACTACTAGGTCTAGATTGGTAAGTTCTCCGATTACAAAATCCGATGGTAAAGATCCGATTCAACACACAAATGTGTTTAATCAAATTATCAGCGATTTGTTGCAACTTTATCAAGTTCGATGACAAGGACAAGGCAAATTGAAAATGATATTATTGTGCTCTCTTCCCCCTCGTACGACCACCACATTGACGTGGGGTAAAGAGACTTTCGAATTGGAATAAGTCACATCAGCCATGTGACAGTGCCATCAGATGGGTCACTTTAAAAAAGACCGTGCGAATAAGAAGCAGCAATATGATGAAAGGAATGGTGGGTCCTCAAACTCGGTTAGTGTTGCAGAAGGATTCTAGAGATTGAAACATCTCTGCACGTAATTTTGATAGATTACACGACTCTCGTGTACATGATTAGCCTGTTCATATCATCACATGTGTCATCACCAGGATTTGTTTGATTCAAATCGCTCGAGTAATTTTGGATCTGTTCTAATAGGTAATAATGCATTATCTAAGGTTATTGGAATGATGTTCATAAAATTTAAAATGTTTGATGGTGTGATAAGGGCTTTGGAGGATGTTAGGCATGTATCAGAGTTGAGAAAAAACCTAATTTATTTAGGCACTTTAGACACCTATGGCTATTCTTATAAGTCAGAGGGGGCGCCTTGACAATGAAGAAAGGGGCTACGATTGTGATGAATGGTCAGAAATTCGTGTGGAATATCTACAAACTACTGGAGAATACAGTTGTAGGTGGAGTTGCTACTGCAGAATCTAAGTTAGAGTGTCATATTGAGCTTTATAAGAGGAATTTGTTGAAGGGAATAAAATCATGCAAGCTGAATTTCTACAAGTTTTGTGTACTTAGAAAATAGTCCAGAGCACAATTCAAGATGGTAAAGTATAAGACAAAGGGCATTTTTGATTATGTGCATTTTGATATTTGGGATAGTAAGAGAATTGTCTAAAGGTGGATTTCAGTATTTCATTATTTTCATTGATGACTTATCTAGAAAAGTTTGGGTTTCGGCTTATGTGCATGCATCTAGTGACCAGAGATCCAAACTTGATCCAAAATCAAGAAAGTGTATTTTTTTGGGTTGTATGAAAAGTGTACAAGTTCTGGGATCCAGAGGCAAAGAAGATGGTGATCAGTAGGGATGTAGAGCTAGAAAATGTTAACATGGAGATTAGAAACGGTATTATAGTATTGCCACAGATAGACCACGTCGCACTATCAGACCACCGATGAACTCTGAATTCGAGGATTCAATTTCTTATGCACTTATTTCCTATAACTTTTTAGGATCCCATTAATAGTTAGGAGAAAAGTAAATGTATAGAGGCTATGATAGAAGAAATTAAGTCATTGCATAAAAATAATACATTGGATCTGGTGGAGTTTCCATATGGAAAGAAATTGATAGGGTGTAAGTAGGTGTACAGAAAGAAAGAAACAATATCAGAAAATGAAGGGGAAAGATACAATACTCGGTTAGTAGCTACGGGATACTTATAGAGGAATGAAGTAGATTACGATGAGATTTTCTCTCCGGTCGTCAAACATACTTCCAACAGGATTGTCTTAGCAATGGTGACCAGTTTTGATTTGGAGTTAGAGCAGCTGATGTGAAGGCCGCTGTCCTTTATGGTGATTTGGAGGAGCAAATTTGCAGCCATAGGGATCTTGGAACTAGGAACATAGAATCTTGTTTGTAAATTGAAGAAGTCTTTATATGGGTTTAAGTCTCCACGACAGTGGTACATGATTCAAATTGGCTACAATCATTGTGAGCATGTTTGTTGTGTTTACTACAAAGTTTTTGAGGATGATTCGTATATTATCTTGATGTTGTATGTAGATGACATGTTAATTGCTGATAAAAACATGAATAAGATAGACAGACAGACGTTTGACATGAAAAACTTGAGACTGGCTAAGAAGATTCTTGACATAGAGGTTAATAGAGATGGGAAGGCCAAAAGTATGGGTATCTCAGAAAAATTATTTGAAGAAAGTGTTGAAAAGGTTTGGCATGTTCGATGCAAAACCAGTGAGTACCTTTGACAAATCACTTCAAATTGCCTTAGTAATCAGTGCCCTAAAAATGAAGAAAAAATTGTAGAGATGTCAAAGTTGTCTTATTCTAGGGCAGTATGATGTTTAATGTATGCAATTGTGTGTACCAAACCAAATTTAGCATGTGCAATCAATGTGATGAGCAAGTACATGACTAATCCTGACAGAGAGCATTGGAGAGCTGTAAAGTGGATTTTCAGATACTTGAGAGGTACAATGGAGTGTGAGATCATGTTTGAAAGACAACATGATGATGTTTCAGTTCAGGGATACGTAAATGCAGATTATGCAGGCGACTTGGATGATGAAGGTCTCATACATGTTATGTTTTTACACTTACATGTGAGCTATTTTGGAGATCAATGGTGCAGTCACTTGAGGTATTATTCACAACTGAAGTAGAGTACATGACAATAACTGAGACAACCAATTATTGTAGCTGAGAGGGCTTGTCAAGGAGCTTGGGATCAAGCAAGATGGAATAAAGCTATATTGTGATAGTCAGAACGTCATCTTCTTAGCAAAGAATCAGATTTATCATGCAAAAACTAAGCATATTGATGTAAGATTTCACAAGATATGAGAATTGTTTATTTCAGGATAATTGTTGGTAGAAAAGGTGCATACCTCAGATAATGCAGCTGACATGTTGACAAAGCTATTCACAATGAAATGCTTGAACTTGATTAGCATCTCTAAGTGTTAGAGTGGACGTAGGCACATTTCCGAACCACATTAAATACTTGTGGTAATTTCTCTATTTGACTTCTCTAATATTTGCATTTAACATCCAACAAAGGTCAACTCAAACCTTGAAGGGAATTATGTTCAAAAGAGGTCAATACTCCCTCGGCCTTGACTTGGTCTTAGGATAAAGTATGAGGTTGAAATTCACTTAGGCTCTACTCGGTCCTTGCTTTTTGTTCAAACAACATGGAGCTTGCTCGGGCTCTATAATTGTCATGTGATTAGACGTGCTTCTATAGTTTTAACTACTTGGAAATGAAATGAAGAATACCAATTGCATAAATTTTAGGAATACTAAAATAGTTGAGAGACAAACTTGGCAAGGGTGAAAAGAATAGTCGCTCCAAGATTGACGTCATTGTTTGTGGCTACAGAAATTTAATTGAGTTCTTGAATGTGTTAAAAATGAAATTCTTAGAGTGTGATGTCAAATAATAGTTAATTATTTTAGAAGAAATTAAATTTGTACTAGCCATTGAGAAGCAATTAACTAGAAAATTACTTACCATTCATGAAACCAACCACTTGTAAACCAGCTGCTGCTGGTGCTTCGCTTCCTGAGAAACGAAGTCCCTTTTGCCCTTAAAAAAAAAAAATAGAATACAACTTCGCAAGTATATATAGATGCATTATAAGAAAACCAGTCATCAATTTTGCTAATTAGTGTTGTTGTATACCAAATTAACCCAATAAGTTCAAATAAAAGATAGTGAAATGCAGGACACCACTCTATATTTGATGAAATTAAACCAATGACTAAAGAAGGCAACAATTACCCGAAAAATATTTTCCACCTTTCCTTATTTTCCACCCTTTTGAGGAAAATGTTTTCTTCTTGTTTTGGTGGGTTTT